>VWZV01001287.1:192104-213145 GCA_013397155.1 Irena cyanogastra
TTTTTTTTTGAGGAGGTAGATAGCTCTCCTCATTTTCCAGCAACACTTTAGTTTAGGGGTTGGCTGGGGCTTTGAGGCAAGTGCCCTTCTCACAAGCATCCCTAACCAAAGGACTCTCAAGGGGAAGATATGCCCCTGTGGTCATGGTGGTGATGTGAGACTGTGGGTTTGGTCTGTGTTGAGACTCTGCTAGAGATTTCCATTGTGTCTCAGAGGTCTGGTGAAAGTGGCCCCAGTCTTGAACATCTCTGTGTTAAGTGTTATAAATGCTCGGAGCCAATTCATCTAATCAAATAAAAATAAATTTATTTGACAATATTTTTGATAATAATAATCGAAAAGAGCCACAATGCAGGTTATTGGTGTCAAGCCCAGGAGTTGACAGCTGAGTGAACAGCGACCTGACCTCTATCTCATCAGGTCCACCCCCCCCTCCCCCCCCAGGTTCACGTCGGTGTTCTGGTGTGCTTGGCTTATATACTTTTATTTTCGCCTGTGGCTGAATGCATTCAAGACTCTCCTGTCTCTACATATTCATTTTTCGTCTTGCTCTGCATCGGTCCGGACAATGTTGTTCCCGGAAAGTGATGAATTATTGATGCGCTTATCTGAGTCCCAGAAGGAGGGGAAATTCCTCGGTGATCGTGAATATCTACATCAGATATCTTATCTGATTATCTGATTATCTTATCTGATTAAGATCTGATATCTTATTCCTGAGTGTAACCACTCAGGAAGACCCATCTCCAGATCGGCCACATCTTTAGAATTGGAAATGAACTCCCTCTGGAATCTGTGGCAGATGTTGCATGCATCCCCCTCCGCATGGATGTGTCTTGTGAGAAGTGTGGCTTGCACGTAATTCAGTTCAGCACTTTATACACATTCGTATGTCATATATCTATATACTTTATAGGCACAAATTAAACATATATATATATATATAACATAAGGAAACTTTCCTGTCTGACCACCCAGAAGCCACTCTGTCAGTCACACTCCCACCACTCCAGGCTGTCACTGCTGGGACTGAAGCCCTTTCACCGTGGGTGGTTCCATTAAGCTGATGTGTGCCTTGCTTGACTCCCCACATGCCCCACAATTACACAGTCAGACAGGTTTTCCTCACTGGCTGGACCCCAGGATTCCCATAGCAGAGTCCTAGAAGCCTGGACCCTTTAAGTTATTTAATCAGAGTGCAATAACACCATGACAGCTTGAATTGATGCCTTCAGGGAGACTCCCTGCACTAGGGAATCCCTGGCCTTTTATACCCTCATGATCTGCGTGCCCATTCCAATTGTGATATTTAGTCTGGGGCCTTCTCTCTGTTTATTTGGATTCTACAGAGTCTCTGGGTGACCAGCCACCCTTGGCTGGTGCCACAGGTCTCTGTGCCCTTTGCTAGGCAAAAGGTAGATGCCAGGTCATGGCTCCTTGCATGTAGCCCCAGCCACCACCACAACCTGCAGCTCCCACTGCAGCTGCTCACCAAGCTACTACTTGTATTCCTCAACATCTGCCCTTGGAGAGGGTAAGGCATCTGCCCTGGCAGGCGAGCAGTTCACACACACTGTCAGGACTCACTGGGAGCTGGTTGCCACCTGGCTTGTGCAGCCCCTGAGGTCAGGAGGAGCTGGGATTGCTGTGTCTTGCAGTGGGTGCTCCCTAGCAGAATGGGATCCCTGGGGCAAAGAAACACATAGCACCTGCAAAATGCAGTTCTCCTCAGCTCACCCTGGCTGCTCCTGCCTGGTTTCACTGCCTGCTGCCCCAGCTCCTTCTGGCTGAACTGGATGTTACCTTCGGCCTTTCCCAGCTCCTCTCTCTGCCACCTTTGTCTATTTGCAGGCTGAGGGCCGCGACTGCCCAAGCCCTGCTCATGACATGAGTGGGGCCTCAGGGAAGTCAACGTGATCTGGCATAGGTCCATTCCATAGTCAAAGCCTGCAGAACACCCCTTTAGTCCTGTGGTGCAAATCAAATTAATTTTTCTTTTCTAACACCCAGGAGCGTGGTCTGGAGGCAAGGTGGGCCTGGCTTGTGCAGCGCCAAATGCGAGACAGGCAGACGCAGCCCACAGGAGTTAAAAGTTGGCATCTCTGGCTGTGAAACAGTAGCTCAGCACTGCTTGCTAAATGGCCTCTAAGTACTTACACCCATGTGTGACTGAGGGTGAAGGTTGTGGGGCTGCAAGAAGCAGAAAACCAAAGGCACTTTTTGAAGTATGGTGGAATGCGCTGGCCTCAGGGCCTAGCAGTGCTGCAGGAACATCTCAGACACTTTGGATATCAATATGACCTTTATTGCCCCTGGTTTTTGGTGATTAGGAGGTTTCATTCCTTTGTTGCACTTGGCCCATCTCTGATAGGTTTATGTTGGCCAGAGCATTTCATTAGCATGCTGAATGCAGTCACAGTGTATGAAATGAGACAAGAAACATGTACTGATGTTGCCATGGGTGAAAACATTGCCTCTCAACATTGTTGCAGGATTACTGAAGCATCCCTCCTGCTTCCCCCACGCGCAACCCAGAGATGTCTTTACCTTTTCCTATTCCTCTTGTATAAATGAAATGAAAATGGCATTTCTGCACATCCCTGAGATGGTAGGTGGGTACCTGGAGCAAGCAGAACATCCTACCGTGCTGACAGAGGGGATCACTTCTTTCCTTGTTACCCCACCATTTTGTTATGTATTTACAAGCCTCTGTCACATCTTATCTCTCTCATTGTGCACTCACACTGGAAACCTTGAGATAAATCTGAAAACGCCCTGCTTTGTTATGTTGGCATTTGTGACTTGTGGGTGGCAGGTTAGATAATGTGCTGGTTTGTATCCACTCAGTTACAGTGATTAGCTATTAAGTGACTAGGGTTATTTTCGCTTTTAAAAGCAACAGAGATCTATAGTGAGCTCCCCCAAAAGACAGAATGTGTTTGTTCCCCTTTGATTGTTGCTGACTGGCAGCAATTCTTTATGACTTGCTGTATGTTTTGAACAGTGTCCTCCTTCTCACAGTGCTCCTGGCTTTGTACCTATTCTCTGAAATAACCCAATGGCCTAGTGCTGTGAAATGCAGGAGTGTTGCTCTGGCTTATTATGCATTTCAAATGCATCTGCATGCTTTAGTCTTAAAAAAGATGTATGGCTCTGTTAATGTGGTAATTTTGTCCTTCCTTACATTCATGTTCTCTGGTGAAAGCAACTTCAGGAGGAGCCTGTAACTTTGCTTGGCAGATGAAATTAAGATGTCCATATTAAATGAACCTTGAGCAAGCAGCAGTATATGTTTGGTGAGCTGCCTGCTGTAATTGAAGTGTGTACATTAGAGGAACGGGAGCTTAATTGGTTGAGGGTGTATGGCGGGGCAATGGTAAAAAAAGCAGAGCAAGCAGCTGACGGTCTAAGCAGATTTAGACATAAAAATGGAACTGGAGATGAATAAGAGAGAAATTCTCAAGACACACACTGGGGCAGTGCTAATGCGAAACTCTTTTCAGTTCTGCACCCTGACTCATATTAGATGGCAGCAGGAGCACACCTCAACAGGGGTTTTGCAGTGCTGGTGTGAGAGTGTGTGTCAAGAGGGACTGGAAGACCACATGTGAGCTTTTGAGAAGGTAGGCTGGGTCAGCTGTGATACTGAAAATGTTTTTGTTGGTTTTGTGAATCCGTTGCACCGTGAGGGCTTTCTGTTGCTGAAGGCCTGCCTGTGCAAGCCTTAGTGATGGAAGACAAATGGGTATGGGAAATTACCAACTGCCTCTTGGATGCAGTGTGTTTATTGGGGAGAACATGGGCTGGCAGAGATTGCTGTTGCTGCCAGCCGGAGTTGACTGCTCAGATTTGGCATCACTGGACATGGCAGCAATGCAGAACAGAGCTGTGGAGAGGAAGTTTGGCTTTATGTCATCCCTGTGGAGCAATTAACTGTCAAAGAGTTTGTTTCTACATTTCCCATAAAGAATTTTGGTAATTTTTCCTATGACTCTTGGCATTTTACTTTGGCTAAATTGGTGTGGTGCTGCAGGAGAGGCTGGTGTTTGGGTTCCTTGTTCTCTTGTTCCTGTCTGCTTTTAGAGGTGCTGGTCTTACTCTGCATGGAGGTCTCCCAGCTTGAAGGTATAAACACTGGGGACATCCCTGAAGAGGACAAGGCAGCTGCTGAGAATGGTGTCTGCTGAGCCCTAGTGCAAAGCTAGGCAGGTTTGGCACATATTCAGGGTTTCTTCTTTGGAAGAAGTTGGGATTACATGTAATTTTGTTCCTGGCACCTGAATAACACAGCAGGGAATAAATAAGGAATGTGCAGGAGCCGAGTTGTGTTTTTAAACCATCCTCTGCCCACGTGGGGATGCTGAAACATATCCAAGCATGTGTAGGCTGTGCCAATGGCCAGCATTAAAAAGATGTTGCTGTCTGGGGCCATGGGGGAAAGGGACCCTTCTTTCCTGATTTTGGTATTTCATCTATCAGATGCAGGTAGCTTTATTCTTTTTAACTGGCTGAAATGAGGGTATCTGAATTGTGGAGGTGGCTTCCCATCAGGACACTGTGCTCTGCATTGATCGTTCATTTAATATGCAATTATTTCAGATGTCATTTTCTGTTAGTGGCTGATGGAAGGGGACTCAGTGTGGCACAGTGAATATTAAACAGAGGAGGTGAGTTTTCCAAGGAGTTGAGTCTGTAGCCATGTTGCTTTGACTCTAGGGAGGCTGGGCACTAGATTTGGCCTTGCTTCATTTTTCAGCACAAAACAGTGGTTATCTAGACAGTATTCTCACATTTCCCCACTCCATTCTGGTGTGGAATCCATGTTCCTGTGTGCTGCCTCGCTGCTCTGCCTGGGGGAAAAGCTCTTGCCACCTCCCTCTCTGCACGACAGGCAATGCTGAAATAGCTTGTGAAGGCTGCTATATCCATGCTGGGAGGTGGAGGAGCTGCAGCAACCCATTAATGAGAACAGGTATTATGGCTGCTGTTTGCTTTTATTGTGTAAATGAAACTCCCATGCCTTTCCAAGGGTGAAGGGTAACTAATAATATGTGCCATCCCCTGACATGAAAGAATTGTGTTACCTTGGCTCAGTCCAGCCACTGCCAGAGACAAGAGGAGAGTTGAGCACAGCAGTAATTACCTTGCAGAGCAGACAAGAGCTGGAACAGGAGGTGATATTACCTGCCTGCTCCCTTCAGCCAAGACAGGAGGGGGGAATTTGGCCACAGTTATATCTCCCTTGCGTGGGGCGCTGGCATTTGGGCACTGTGCTGCCAGAGGCTGTCAGGGACACGGTCCTGTGGCAGGTGGGGCAGCAGCCACCTGGAAGTGGTCCTTGAGATTGCTGTCACGGGTCTCCCAGTACCACAGTACTGTCCAACACCAGCTAAGGAATGCTGCTGCAGTGCTGCTGAGCAGCAGGAGGAAAAGGCAAGGGCAGCACTTCATGGAATAGCTGCAAGCATGACAGCGGGAGCTGTGTGGGTTACAGAAATGTGAAATGCTATATCTCTTGTGCTGGAGTAGAGGAGTAGAAGTGAGATGGGAAATCTAGTCCCCCTCATTGATAATTTCTTCTGATCTGTTCACTGTGCTAAAGATCGGTATGCACACTGGAGCTGCCTGGCTTTTAAATCAGCATACTTAATACTTGCATCATTTCTTGCTCCTTGTCTGCAGTTCTCTCTGCTTCCAGGTCAGAGAAGAGACCTTATCTGGCTGCTTTTCTGTCTTTTAAGATTTGGAATTCAGCCTTACTCCAAGCTGTCTGTACAAACACCACCAAATTGTGGTCTCGTGGCTTTGTGCAAGTGTGGTGTGACTCTGGGCACTGCCAGGGTGTTGTTTTGTATGCCTGCTAGGCCATTTGCAGGGAAAACAAGATAGCCGAACTGTAGAGGTGAGAGTGCCATGCCTTCTACAGGCTGTGGGGAGCCTCACTCAAACTCTTCAGCCTCTGTCCCAGTGAGGCAGGGCAGGAACTGGGGTCAGCGCCCCGAGCAGTCCAGCCAGCCTGTCCTTTGCAGGACAGCTTGGGGTGCCTTAGGGGTGCAGTGATCTCGGGGCTGCTGTGACATGGTGAGGATGCTGAACCTCTTTTGGTTCTTCACAGCAGGAAGCAGATCATGGCTCTGTGCTGCAGATGTAGGAAGGCCAGGGAAGTAGAGAGGAGGAGGATGACAATGCAGGTACTTTCTTCTCTGGGGCAAAGGGAAGGGTCATGGCTTTAAGGACCTGGATGAGGTAACTGAGCTGCAAATGTAAGCAGGCTTGAGTGAGAGGCTATAATCCCTAAATTGTCCTGGCACCCCAGGGTGCCTCACTATGCCATGTAGGTGCTAGTGGCCCCAGGGAATGCCTGCCCTGCAGCAGGGAGTGGGGCAGCAGAGCACAGGGGCACAGGTGCTGCTGCCCTGGTGAAAGTAAAGCACTGGAGTGCTGGAGCTGTGAGCCCAGTTTTGTTCCCCTCTCTGTGTCTCTTGGCTGTGCTGGTGCCTGGAAGAACATTTATGGAGGAGGAGAGAGCATGAGAAAATAGTTGATCCGTTATCAGAGGACTCTCATGGAGACGTAGGACTCTATGTCCGCAGCACAGCAGCGTTTCTGAATTGCACGTATTACAGGAACAGCCTCAGCATTCCAGATGCTCATCCAACATGATCTTGCCTGGAGACAAATGCTTCCTCGGGAGGCGCTGTCTGCAGCATCCTTACGCCACATGCAGGATTTCGCAGTGCCTGCACGTCAAGAGCTGATGCTGTTGGCAGCGCTTCATCCCGACTCCCGACACCGCGCTGGGAGCCGGCGCTGGAGCTTGGCTCTGCTCTAGGTGTGGCCAGCCGCTATTTTTAGCCGCTTGCTGTGGCCAGGATGGGACCTAGTCGTGCGCTTTGTGGAGATGATGCCAGCACGGGCATCCCTGTCTCTCCGTGCTGCAGGCTTTGCTGAGGCAGCATGTGTGGAATTGGTAATGATCCTGGGTAGGAGGCTGCCTTGCCTTGTGCGTGTGGGAAGTAGTAGGGAATCAGAGCTGCAGGTCTTGTGGTCCCCTTGCACAAAATCCTTGAGAGAAGTACTTTGAAAACCACTCAAATTCTGTAGGTGTGGTTGAAAAGTCTCCCGCGGCAGGGCTTCGGTGCCTTGGTTGTTACAAACTGTGTGGAGGATGGTGCCTGCGTGCAGCAGCTTAACCCCTTGTGCCAGTAGTGACAGCAGGAAAGGTTTGCAGTGGCCGTGAGAAGCTTGGTACCTCGGCACCCACTGTGGGGATGCCCTTCTTGCTCTCAGAAGATGGTGGGTGCCTCAGCCCTCTGTTTTCACTTTGTTCTTTGTTTCTAGCAGGTATGGATGGGAAGAAATGCAGCGTGTGGATGTTTTTACCTCTTGTCTTTACCCTGTTTACATCAGCTGGATTATGGATAGTGTAAGTTATCTCCTGCTGGTTATTTGGAGGGCCGCTTCTCATTAAGGAGAGTCTTTTGGGGATCCTCTGCCCTTGAACTACTGTGGGGCTGGGAAGGCACATGATAGGGGCAGGGGCCAGTCTGTGCCAGTTCATGGCTTAAAGTATCACATTTTTATGTGAATCCTGAACTTCTGTGCTTCCCAGGCCAAGTTGCTGACCTTGCTTTCTTCCTGGTATGTGTTACTGGGAGCTGCCTGAAAAGAGAGAGCCAAAAATATAAAAATTTCCTTTAATCATATTTTCTTTGAATGACTCAGCAGAGCTCTTGGAGAAACACTTAGGCCCTGCTTTGGGGTAGAAATTCAAAATCTGCAGCACCCAGCACCACACTGAAAACCTGCCAGCAGCTTAATGCTGACACCTCACTTTCTCCCTAATGCTTCTTACCAAAATGCATGCAAGACATGCACTTCCCTGAGCTGGGCTCTCTCCAAGCATGCAGGCAGATGACTGCAGCATGAATTTGGGAGTGATAAATGTGTGATCAGCAGCTATGCTCAGGCTGAGAAGCAGTTATGTGGTAGGATGTAGCTTTGGCCATGGTCTATGGATGCTGTTTTTCAGCAGCAGGGGCCGCTTAAGCCTTTTGTCTGACCTCCACTGCTTGTTGTTTTTCTTGCCCCATCCCCTCTCTGTTAAAACAGCTTTTGTGGATGGAGTACCATAGTAAATCTGATTAATCAAAATGACTCAAACTAAAAAATAAAACATTCCCCTGGCTGGTTATTTTTAAAGCAGCTCAGTTCAGTGACCCTCTTTGTCTACTTGATCATGCAAACCAGATGCAACACAAAAGAAGGTACATGGACTGAGAAATAAGCAAAACTGCCTGCTTGGGCAGAGAGAAACATGGGCTCCTCCAGCAGATCCTGCCAGTGGGCTTTGAAATGCTTAATGTGCTGTTTGAGTGGTATTTAAAATGGAAGCTAGGATGAGGTTTTACACTATTTCCTTCTTTTTCTTCCTTTTTCTTGACAGGTACTTTATAGCAGTGGAAGATAACAAAATTCTCCCGCTAAGTGTACCAGATAGGTAAGAGCTGTTTGTGGGCTTTATAACTTGTTTCTTTGAAATAATGAAACAATTACAGCAAAATGGGAAAGAAAACCTTGAATCTTTATTCCTGTGCCTGTGTCTCTTAGGAAACCTGGTCCCAAAAGACCTCCTTATATAAGGTAAATGAATTATTTTCTTCCAAGTACTGCTCTGGTTAATGGTTGCTATTTATGTGTCTTTGCCATCCTAGAGTTAAAATGATACACTTTATATTTTCAAGTATTGCAGGTGATGCACCTCCTGCAAGCTGTGTGTTTAGTCAAGTCATGAACATGGCAGCATTTCTAGGTAGGAACCACGACTGGTTTCTTTCTTTCTGTTTGTTTTAAGAGTCACTGAAACATAAGTAATATCCTGTACATATTCTTCTTGAATGCGATGATGTGAAACTTTTTGAACTGTACATTTAATTGCTGCTTCTTCTCATTGCAAAAAAAAAAGAAATGTAACAGTGGAAATGCAACCTCCAGACTGCAAATGTGTCACGGTAGGCGTGATGGTAGGTGACTGTCTTGGCCTTGGTGATCATGAAATGGTTGAGTTTAGAACTTTTGCTGAAATGAGAAAAAAGGAATTCAGGGAATCAAAGTAGAGTTGATCTCCTGAATTTCAAGAAAGCAAACTTCAGACTCTTCAGGGAGGTACTTAGCAGAATACCTCAGGAATCTGCTTTTGAGGGCTTAGGTGTCCATGAGTGCTGGTCACTCTTTAAGAACCACCTTTTAGAAGCACAGGAGCAGGCAATCCAGCTGTGTGGGATTGTGCTCAAAGAGTGGGACAGAAGACCAGCTTGGCTTAAGAGGAGAAAGCCTCCTTGGTCTCTGGAAGAGAGGTTAGGCTTTGCAGGAAGATTGCAGAGCTGTGGTTTGAATATGCAGGGAGAAGACAGGAAAGGCCAAAGCTCAATTTGATTTAAAACTGGCCAGAATTGTTTCAGACAACAAGAAGAGTGTATTTAAGTATGTCAGTGGCAAAAAAAGGCCTAAAGAAAATGTTGGACAGATATTTTTTAAAGGCTGTAACCTGACTAATAGGGATGAAGAAGAAGCTGAGGCATTCAATGGTTTTTGTGCCTCGTCTTTAATAAAATGCTGATAGACCTTGGGCTTCCAGTCCTCTGAGTTAAAGGACTATGAGTGTGGGAGCAGTGACTGTTCATTTGTAAGCACTGGAATTGTCAGGGACCAGATGTATCAGCAGAATGCTCACAAGTCCCTTGGTCATGGATGGGATTCATCCCAGAATATTGAAGGAGGTAGTGGATGTTAGGACAGGACCCCTCTCTATCACCTACCAAATGTCTTGGGATTCTGGGGAGGGCCCTGCTGACTGGAAGCCAGCCAGTGTTATTCCAATCTACAAGAAGGGTATGAAGAAACACCCAGAGACCTACAGACCTGCTGGTCTAACTTCAGTTCCTGGAAAAGTTATGAACAAGATGATATGGACACATTTAAAGAATAATACAATCACCAGACACAGTCAGCATGGGCTCACAAAGGGCAAGTCCTGTTTAACAGATTCAGTATCCTTCCATGATAAGGCCACACACCTGAAGGGAAGGTGTTGGATGTAGCTTTTCTGGATTTTAATAAGGCTTTTGACTCTGTCCCTCACAGCAACCTTCTGGAGAAGTTGTCCACCTGTGAGATCATCAGGTTCACTGGGTGAAGAGCTGGCTGAAGGGCAGGATTCACAGGGCTGTAGAGAAGCTACATCTGGCTGCCATTCAGCCACCAGTGCTGTCCCTCAGGGCTCAATTCTAGGGCCAGTTCTGTTCAATATTTTTATCAATGATCGATTCCGATCACTGTGACATGAAGGCACCATTAGCAAGTTTGCTGGTGATCCCAAACTGAGAGGTGCTGTTGACTCTCCTGAGACACCAGGTATCTTCCAGAGGCATCTAGATAGCTGGAACATTGGGCAGTGATTAATGGGATGAAATTAAACAAGTCTAAATGCTGTATCCTGCACCTGGGATGGAGTAACACCGGACTCAAGTATAAATGGGAAGAGGATATGGAAAGGGAGGTATGGATCTCTTCCTCCTCAGATCCAGTGACAGAACATGGGAATGGTTCAAAACTGCTCTAGGAGTTCAGACTGAACATTAGGAAGCATTTCTTCACTGAAAGAGTTCTCAAACACTGGAATAGGATTCCTAGTGAGATGGTTGATGCTCCAAGCCTGTCACTGTTTAAGAAGCATCTGGACAATGCCCTTAATAACATGCTTTAACTTTTGGTCAGATCTGAATTGGTCAGGCAGCTGAATTTGATGATTTTTGTAGGCCCCTTCCAACAGAAATAGTCTGTTCTGTTCTACTATCTGCTTTGTGGATAAAGTCAGTCTTTCCTCTGCTGTATTTGTATACTTCTGAGAGCTGCTCTTAGGTTCTATCTCTGACCACCTTAGTTATGTCAAAGTTAAAGGAGAGGAAAACTACAGAAACATGCTAGAAATTTGGGAACTACTGAAATTGAAAACACCATTGTTTTGCATGGAATGCTTTTAATCCCCTGCTGTCATTCCCATCAGGTTTTAGAAAAAGATCACAGTTTCAGGAGTCTGTATTGTAGAAATAGAAATTTAAAAGTTCCTGTACATGAGCTTGAGTTGTCACAGGTGGCTGTCCCAGACAATTGCCTGGGGATGAAAAATAGAAATCTTCTTTTTTAGAGGTGAACCAAGTTCTCATTTCTAAGGATTTGGAGTGGATTGATTCACTAGAGCAGTTGTGAGAGAGTAAATTCAACTATCTTTTGCAGTTTGGGTAAAAGTGGTTATTTTTCACTTACAGTGCCCTTAGTTTCCTAAACCATGTTTTCAATATTTTACATGGGGTTTTGTGGAAAGTGCAGATCTAATTTGCTAAAGGAGAACTATTTATAATATGAGCTGCGTGCTATCAATTTGAGCATGAGCATAAGAAGGTGTTTGACAGCAAGCAAATTTTCCTGTTCAACTACATTGATTTTTAGTGGTCTGGCTTGAATTGCATCTGAAGGCCAACTGATTGCCTGGTTTTCTGTGTTGTTCCATGCACCATTCACTAGGGAGGGCAAGAATACACAGTTTGAGTATCTTCTGGGGTTATGCCATATCATATGATGAATGATGTATCACATCTATCATGTATCATATACCATAGTGCTTGGGGGAATTGTTAGCTTGGAAGGAATGTTGTTCCATTCTTCATGGAAAATTAGTGCAACATTTTGGCTTATGTTTGTGGCAACAGAACTTGTTCCGGAGGAGGAGAAGAGGCAGTGGATGTTATGGCAAACCCTGCAGGTGCTATTCATATGCTTTTAAATACAATTGGGGTTTGACATAACGTTCTCCAGGAGAGCTCAGGACTCATGAGTGGAGTGAAGCAATGCAAGTCCGGGTGCCACTAAGTGAATGCAAGGTGTGCATGTGATGGACTATGTGCTGGGAGCTTCACAGGGAAGCAGAAAGGTGTTCTTTCCCCCAAAAAAATTGCAGACAAAGCATAGAGAGAAAGGGAATCCTGGAGCTTGCTGTAGCTGGATTACAAGATAAATGCTTCCTGTGCTTAGTCTTGTCCCTGATTAAGTGGGAGGGGACCGTGCAGAAGCACAAAGCTTGCCGGCCTGCAGGTAGAAAGAGGAGGAGGGGCCTGTGAGCCCCCGGGCAAGCGTTTGCTGCAGCAGCTTCTACCTACTGACGCCCCTTGCCTTGTGTTTCCTTCTCAGCGCTTGTTGTGGCTGTCCTGCGCTTCATCCAGCTGAAGCCAAAGGTGCTTACCCCTTGGCTGAACATCAGCGGCTTGGTGGCACTGTGCTTGGCCTCTTTTGGGATGACCCTGCTCGGCAACTTTCAGGTATTGCTCTGCAGGCTTGCACTGCTCTGTCATGTGACTTCCCTGCTTTTCTAGCGAATCTGCTTGGGTCTTTGAACGACCTGTGATGCGAACCCGGGAAAAGCACAGCCCTCCCTTTACCTGCTCTGCCACCTCTATCTGCCACTTGTGAGCTGAGATGAAGGGCCACAATCACTTTTCAGGTGTCTCCATCAGGGTTTGCACCTGCATGCTTAGACCTGACCTGCTGAGAGCCTCAGTAGGAGCCTCCTGAATCTCTTGAGCCCTGGAGTTGGCACAGATGGCCCTGGGTAAAAGGGTTGAGCGGAAAGTTTGCGGACACATCTGTGCAAACAGATGCACAAATGCCCATACAAATTTAGCAGACAGCTCAGTGTCCTTCTTTTAAAACATATGTTGCTTTGAATCCACCTCCTGCTGATCCTCAGACCAGCCAGGAGAGGGACACAGCAGAGGAGTGCCAGGACTTTTCTGGATGTGATGGATGTCTGGGTAAGGGCTCTCCCATTTTTCCTCTGTCCTGCAAAGTTATAGCAACAAACATCTGCCACATATGTAGGGATCAGGGTGTCCCCTGTGATCATGATCGTGTCTGTCAGGGCAGCAGTGAAAATCGAGGTGTCAGAGTCAGTGGGGCTTGGGTTTGACTCTGAGGCTCTGCCTCTCACTGGGATGCAGGTAATGACCCCCAATAATGGTAGGAACTGAGAAAGGTCAGTGCAGGCTGGCTGCTTCCCTGGCTTTGCAAGACAGGAACCCAATACAGAAATGGTACTTGTTTTGTGAAGGGTGAGGAGGATCTCTTTGGATTGTACAGTTATTGAAGGAACTTGGCGTCTTTACAGTTGACTTTTTTTTTTCTTTTTGAATGAGGTGTGAGATAATTTGACTTTTATGGACTTGGTCTTCCTAACTCCACAGCAAAAGCCCAAAACCTTGTTTTTTCACAAGAGCTTCCCAGCTAGGAATTATGAAGCCTTTGTAACAGCTTTGTCTACCTCTGAGAAGAGTATTTCTATTACAGGACAGGCACTAGGAAATGGTTTTGACCTCACCTTCCTTTTTTCACTCTGCAGAGCAAATGATTGTAATTTAACAGTAGATGCTTTGATTCATGCCTGGTTGTAAATTCTGATTATTCTCTGATATCTGATTCTAACTATCCATTCCATGTTAGCTGCCTGTATCCTTTCTTAGATCTTTTGCCAAACATGAAAACATGCCATAATGAGACCTTAATCTATGCCTCTGACTGCTGAGCTGAATGTGGCATTAAATAATATTTCTGGAAAATGATACATTGGGTGTTTTAGAGGAACATTATAGCTGTGAGTCCCTTGCACTGCTGACTATCTTGGGAAAGGCAGCTCAATCCTATTTTTGCCTGAATGATTATTTGGACCTACTCTTGAAAGAAATTCAGGGTAGAGAGGACGGGAGATATCAGTGGAGGCACAGCAACTAGATTGTTGTCCTGTAGATTGTGTCTTTTTTGATGGGTATTTGTTAAATCATCAAACAGGAATAAAGGCTGCAGGGAGAAGTTACAGACTGGTGGTTTCTTTTCTAGAAAAGCGGCAGAGGGAAAACAGAAACTGTTTGGCTTAAATCCATGCTGGACTTTTTGAATAGGTTTTCAGCCTCAAGGGATCTTTTTGCAGATTCTTGCTAGTTGAACCTGGCTGTCATTTTGCCTTGCAGTGTTGCACAGTCAGAGCCCTGAGAGACCGGGCAGCTCAAGGAACCAGGGAAGCACTGGCACTCCAGAGAAGTTGGGTTCATGTTGCCTCAGACCCCAGTGGTTGAGGATGGGCAGAAGAGGAAATTTGATGGGAGGAACTTGCCAAACCAGGAGCATGTATTTGTGTTTTAGCTTGTGCTAGCTCAAGGGAGTGTCAGGGCTCTGCTCCCTGCAGCTGGCACTGAGGGTGCACAATTTGCATCCATTGCAGGGAGCTGTACAAGACCCCTGGGTTGTCCTTGCCTGATCTGGCCATCACTTCAAGCCAAGGAAGAATTTATTTCTGAGCCCTGCATTTGTGAGTCTTGTCAGGGAGCTGTGGAGACAGTCTCCAAGCAACTGCATTTTCCATGGTGCTCTTGGGCTCTGGGCAAAAGACTTGCTTGACTGTGACAGCTGTCAACTCACCTTGGTTATGTTACACCTTACACCAGAAGAAATGATACAGCATCTCTGTCTCACACCCGAGTGATCCCCACTCTCCCCTACCCCACCTCAGCAGCAATCCAGTTAGCTCTCAGAGAATTCCTGTTGTGTCCAGGCAATCACTGGTTTATTTGTTCCTAGCTATCCAATGATGAGGAGATCCACAACGTGGGCACATCCCTGACTTTTGGCTTTGGGACATTGGCGTGCTGGATCCAGTCTGCCCTTACCCTCAAGATCAACCTGAAGAATGAGGGGCGCAAAGCTGGGATCCCACGAGTGGCTCTCTCAGCCAGCATCACTCTCTGTGTGGTGCTCTGTATCCTTGTCTTGCTCCCTGGGAAGCCAGGTATTGTGTCTGTTCTGCAGCAGCTTTTCTCAGACCTGTCCTAGAATCTCAAAGCATTTTGGAATGCTACTTAGTCTGTCTTCAGGGCACAGTCCTATTCCAGTTCCACACTGTGCAGAGTGATGCTTCCAGATTTCACAGAAAGGGACAGTTTTGCAGGTGATCTAAATAGAAGGAAATATTTCACAGTATGGGTTGAAAGTGTTCCCATTGTCTGCAGTGATCTGATCCAGTTCCCACTGGGAAGCTCCTGGCAGGTAGGGTCTCACAGCCAGGTCCCCTGCTGGCTCTGTCCTTGGCTAGCTGGATGTTCAAGCAAATCACTGACCTCTCTGCACCCAAGTCTTCCCCTCTGTAAATGTTTATCACCCTGATCTGGGATTAGGAAACCCTGGTCCATATAGGAGAGCTGCTGTGCTCCATGGGCATCATTGGACACCTTAACATCCCTTTCATCTCTAGCATCACATTCACATTCTCCTCATGATGGCTAGATGGCTTGACTTATCCAGGTGACTTTGTTCAGATTTTTTTCCCTGTTGGGTTTCAAACTGATTGGTGTCTCTGCTCCCACTTGTTCTCCTTGACTTTTCTCTTCCAGATTTTATCCTTATGGCCCAGGGCATTCACATGCATGCTTCCAGGATCCAGTGGGGCCTAGTGATGTGCTTCCTGTGCTACTTTGGCACCTTTGCAGTGGAGTTTAGGCATTACAGATTTGAGATAATTTGTTCCGAGTACCAGGAAAACTTTCTGAGCTTTTCCGAAAGCTTATCAGAAGCCTCCGAGTACCAGACAGATCAGGTGTAGCCTGTGCTCTGGCAGGGGGGGAGGGGGGCAGGTGTGGTCACATGGGTGAAACATGATCTCATTTACACTTTTTTTATGAGTTTGTTTTCATGTGCAATTGTGATGGTATTGCCAAAGGGCTCTGAGGGTGGCTGTCTCACTAAGAGCCTAACAAACAGAGGTGTCTGCTGGAAGAGGAGTGGCTCCATCTCAGCAACAGCGTGAAGAGAGCACAAGCTGCTTAGTTTGTGCCACCCAGTGACTCTTTCTGAGTGGCTCTGTCACACTCCTGTTGTTCAAAACATTCAGCAGCCTGTCCTTGCGATGCCCCTCTGAGACCAGTTCTGCTCAGTCCAACCTGCAGAGAAGGAGGTGAAGGAAGCAGACTTCTCTTAACAGCAAGTCTTCAGGAGTCACCTGTTCCTGAGTCACAAGACTGCATCTTTCATGTGTTTCTCGGGTTGTTTTCTTTGCTGCCAACTGGGGAAACTTGGTAGGGGGAGCAAGAGCTGCTATTTCTTCAGAACTTGGAATCAGACACAGAAGACCCCAGTGGACTGGTTTTTATGGCAAGCAGGCAGGCATTTCTTCCAGCCTGGAAAGTGGCTGGTGGTAAATCTGGGTTTGGAAGGAGCTGTGCTGTGATCAGGAAGTGAGACTTAGCTGATGCTGCCTTGTAGCTGGGCAGATCATCCCACACAGTGGGATGCTGTGCTTGGCTTCCTGGTGGGGACTGGTAGGAGTGAGGTGCTGAATTAAGATGAGAATGTCTGTGTGCTCTGAAGACAACCCAGAAAAGGCTGCTTCTTCCACGTATAGTGCTTCCACCACACATTGTGTATAGTATTTCAAAAGTTTTTAAAATTTTTTTTTATGTTCACTGAGGGTGAAAACACTGTGTTAGAGATACCAGGCTCGTCTGCCACGAGAACAGTTACCAGTGCTTCTGGGCACAGGATTTGGTTTTGCTCTTTGTGCAAGCCAAACTTCAGATGTGCTGGTTTGGGCTCTGGGCCCCTCAGTGTGGCCAATTGTCCTGAGTGGAGCCTGCCACAGGTTTAAATGGGCTCCCAAGGTGCCAGGAGGGAGTTCTGGCACAGAGGCTGGGTGATCTGCCTGAGGTCTGGAGATGCGAGAAGGGAACAGCAAAACCAGAAGGGCTTCTCCCTCCCTAAAGGGAGGTTTTCAAACAGAAGGTCTGTTTCCAGAGAAGGAGAAGCACAAAGCCCATTTGAAAACCTGATTTTGGCAAGGCTGCTGTCTTGGCTGGGCAGGGGAGTGATGGGAGTTGCTTCTCATGAATATGGCTCCTATTTTCCTCCACAAATCAGGCTCAGCTTAGGTTTACATCTTGTCTGAGCTGCAGGAAAATAAGCAGAAATTAAAATGGTAGGAAAAGGCATGTGAAGGGGAACTCGTACTGCTCTGTGGCATTTCTGACAGAGAGGGAAAAGGCAAAAGGGTATTCAGTCTTCTGCAAAGGTCACAGCCTCTCCTGAGAGGAGAAACAGTCAAGACAAACTGCATGTTAAGTAGAAAGCTTTCAGCCAGCCCTTCATTTTCTGTGCACCAAAACTTGTTCTCAGGCAGCTGTTACAAATCTAGAGCATTTTTGGCCAAGAGGGTTGTTGTGGATTGCTGAAGTCTTCCTCCTTGTAGCAGTGTCATTAGTGGAAAGCTTTCCTGGAAGGATGTGCTGAGAGTGGCCAAGGACACAGCAGTGTGAGGTGCCAGCTCCCTAGAGGCTCATCTAGGGAGCTCCTCCTGGGCAAGGACCGGAGGGGACAGTCTAGGGAACATGCAGGTGGGGATCCTCTTGCACTGGCACACACTCAATCCATATGGAGCACAAAATAGCAATTTGTTGTTGTAAGGGTGTTTTACTGTAAATAGTCCACTATTTTGTCTTCTTTTCCCTAATTAATGAATACTTTCAGTTTATTATTTTTGCTTTTGTAATTTTATCAAAGGAAAAAAAATATTATGTGGGTTTGTTTTTCCTTTTGCTCCTTTTCCTATATGCAGTCCAAACTGAACTTCAGGTTTTTAGTGATAATTCTGTACATTTCTTAAGAGTATTTCTAACAGCACATTTCAGTACAACTAAATGACAACTGATGTACACTGAAACATGACCATTAAATAAAGTGCTTTTATGGAGAAAGTGAGCTTTATTTTTGTCCCTACCTCAAGCATAGCTTTCTGATGGCAAAGGTGAAACAAAAGGTGAGTATTTATTTACAGTGTAATGATTAACATTATCACTTAAGGAAGCCAGGGACCATTCAGCCATGCAGATACACTTATTGTAACAGCACTAATCAGCAGGCTCTTTCTAGGAGCAGGATCACACCCATTGCACAGCCCAGAAAGGCATCTGGACTAGCTGCCCCACAGCCTGACCTGCTACTATTAAATTTTTAGAAGCCATGCTGGCACAATGTGGTTTTCTCCCCAAGTGCTTGTCTCTTCCTTGTTCTTTACCCATCAGCCTCCCTCAACAGGGATAGCTGTAGGTGTAGATCAGAGCTCAGGAAGGGAGCACGCACATATTATATTCTGGCTGGCTGTGAGGGCGAGATACCCGTGCATGAAGTGCCAGCAGCAGGGAATGGGGAAACAGGGTTTCAGACTGCCTCTGACTCCACTACTACCAGGTATAATCTACCTGTGGCTCTCACTCCTGCACTGAGCCACAACTGAAACCCTAAAATGGTTGGGGAGGTAGTACAGCTTCCCTGACAGGACAAGGCTGGGGAAGAAAGGACTGGGGAAGGTCAAAGCAGGAACACAGTGTTCACAGGTTTGGAAATAAAATAATAAAATTCGCCTTTTAGGTGCTGGGATCACTGGTGCTAAGACAGGAAGGCTAAATGCTGTGATGGAGCGAACACAATGAAAGCAAAGTTGTGGTTTTATTTACTACATTAGGAAAAGCTCCATGACCATCTGATCTACATTGGCACAATTTAGGTAAGGTGAAGAGGTCAGGGGTTTAATTCTCATCAAATGCAGCAGGATGTCGGCCCTCAGGAGCAGTTTGTCAAGGTTTGCTCTCAGCTGACCAGTGCTATGAACGTCTGACTGGGTGATGTTGGCTGGAGGAGGAGCTCCATGGGTCAGTGCTGAGATACTTCAGAAGTGCTGTCAAGCTGACTTTGGGGTTTAGACAGTTGTATCCCATAGCCCAGCACCATGATGCAGCAGTGACGTGTGTCCAGAATTTAATTTTTAAAGCTGTATTTATATATACTCGACTTCATTCTGGGTAGGCTGGCTGTGGAGCTCTAAGCAGCTTCCATATGCAAATTGTACTGTTTTGTACCTAGAGCTGCTACAGACACAGCCAAGATACGCATTGTTCCTTGTCTAAAGAGCCTGGCTGCAGCAAGAGCTGGCCTTTTCTGCGGCAGCCCAAACCTACTGTATTATAGCCCACAGCTGGCATTTTCCTTTGGGAATCCTAACTGTGAATGTCTTTGACTTAGCCAGAAATCCTATCTGCAGGGAGAAGCTCACATATCCCCCAATGGTCCCCAGTGCTCCCTCTGGGACAAGGGGACATAAACCTTGTTTGCAGACTGCTTCTAAAAATGACAGAGCTCACAGTGGGGCATCTCAGCACCAGATCTCAGTGGATGAGTCTGAAGGAAACATTCCCTTAGCTAACTGCTAGCCAGGAAAGGGGAGGAACAGCAGGGCTCACGGGTGCTGCTCCCTGCCGTGTTTCCAGCTCCAGCTGGCAGCAGGCTTCTGTCCTACTGCACAAGGGACCCCACACCATACTCTCCATCCATACCTGCCTGCATGAGGCCCAAGACGTAATGTGGATTTGGTTTGAAATTCTGATTATGGACAAAATGACCTAATATTTCACAAGGACAATTTGGTGAAGCACAGTCTTTTGTGCATGCACCGCTTTCCCTAAGTGGAGGAAGGCAAGAAAAGTTCAGTGAAAGACGAGATGAGGCTGTAATAGGATTTCTCATCATCCGTCAGTCCTGCGTTGCCTGGTCTGATCACCACAGCAACGTGAGTGTCCGCCTCCTCGGCCGCATTGGCTTCTGAAACAGACAGAGTGGGGAGAGTGGAGGTGAGAGTTGCTTACTGACCCCTTCACATAGGGTCCCTAAGGCTTGAGGATGCCCGAAAACACTCGAGTGCTTTTGAAGGCTGAGACAGAGAGCAGCGTTTGCACGTGGCAGGGCTCTAGAGAGGAACCAGTTCCTGGCAGACCTGCTGTGGATGGCTTAGCTGCAGGAATGGACAGGAGCTGGCTGCCTCACCATCCCCTCTCCTCTGCCAGCTGATGGGTGTCCAAGGCACCTTGCAGGCAGCACACACCATCAGCTCAATTCCTGCTCCATCAGCTCGATCCCTGTCATGAGGCTGTGGTCAGCCTAGAGCATTTGTGAGTCAAACAGCACCCTCCCCCAGTCACTTCACAAGCTTCTTTTTGCTCCCTGAGCACAAAAGGCAACTGGAAGATGACCCAGGGAAAAGGAGGTAACTACAAGCTCCCACTAGCTCTGCTGCCAAGGCTGGGAAGGAGGTAAGGACTTAACTCTGGGGAACTGAGTTGGCTTAGACTGAGACCCAGTGCCATTTCTGCCAGAAAGATGTTTCGAGCTAAAGCAGGAAATTAAATTAGCTTCTCAAGACTGGCCTTCCATAGGTCAAGTTTTGGCAACCTGAAGCAATGTTTTCCTGCTGCTGAACACTACCTAACCATGAGTGGCACAAAGAACCAGCCTCATAGCAAATACCATCATTTCCCCTGAGCACCAGCCAAACCACTGACCCTGTTTGTAAATGGGGCGTGCTTCAGCTCTGCTTCAGCAGTCTCTCTTTCTTGGCTGGTGCAAAGGCAGGTTTTCTACTTGACCTATTTTCCCTCATTGCAGCGCTGCACACGGACATCCCACTGCTGCGTGCAAGCCCGGGTGTGTGAAGAAGGAGGATGGCAGCAGCTAGAGGGAAGGTGCTGAAGCATTTCTGGGGTGCCTGTGAGAAGTCAGCAGCACACCTCTGAAGAGCACCTGCCTCCCCTGCACAGGTGAGAGCCAGCAGGACTGGCAGGTCACATACCTCGAGGGACATCTGTCAGGAAGAGGATGTTGTTGGTGGCGCACCCAATACTGGCAGCAATCCTCCTGTAGCTCTCACTTTCTACCTTGGGGCCTATTTTCGTATCAAAGTGGCCATCAAAGAGCTGAAAGAGAGAAGCACAGGCCATTGCTGAATGCCACCTGAAGAGCAGGGATAAACCTCCCTCCCTCCCTTTCTGCCACAGTAACGAGGGGTTGGTGCAGCCATGCTCTCACAGTCAACTGCTTGAGCTGAATTCCCATGGATCAAACCC
>VWZV01001287.1:213624-231124 GCA_013397155.1 Irena cyanogastra
GGGGAGCGCGGCCTTGCCTTCCCGTACCATGGCCGCGCCCGCCTTTGTGTCCTGGGCGGGCGACCCAGTTTCCGCGGGGCGGGGACACGGACCGGGGGGGGCGGCCGATCTGGCTGTGACGTCACCGGCAGTGCATGGGGGCGCGGGGGGGCCTCCCCGTCGCTCCGTCACCCGTATCCGTACGCATTTCCTGCCCTCCAGGAAAATGTTCATCGGTGGCCTCAGCTGGGACACCAGCAAGAAGGATCTGACGGAGTATCTCTCGCGGTTTGGCGAGGTTGTGGATTGCACAATCAAAACAGACCCGGTCACTGGAAGGTCGAGGGGGTTTGGGTTCGTGCTCTTCAAGGATGCTGCCAGCGTGGAGAAAGTAGGTGCTTTTCCTGCGGACCGATGGCATGACGCCAGCTTGTGTAGCTGTAACGATCTGAGACTTTGTTCCTTTGTGTGCTTTTTAGGTGTTGGAACTGAAGGAGCACAAACTGGATGGGAAGTTAATAGATCCTAAAAGGGCCAAAGCGCTGAAAGGGAAGGAGCCACCCAAAAAAGTGTTTGTTGGTGGGCTGAGTCCAGATACATCTGAAGAACAGATTAAGGAGTACTTTGGTGCTTTTGGAGAGGTATAGTATATTGGCATATAAGAACACCTCTAATTCTCAACTGTAGATTTGCGTCTCTCTTAAGAAAGAATTTGTGAGGAGGGAGTTGGCCAAAACTAGAGATAGTTGAATCTATACATTAATGATTTCATAAAATTGTAATGGTCTGATTTATAGCTGCCAGAAGTAGTCAGCATAGATTCTGCACTGCCGGATGGTTCTGGTGGCATAAAAGGTTGCTTACAGATTTCACGCATTGTTTATATTCATTTTGATTTCAGATTGAAAACATTGAGCTTCCCATGGACACAAAGACGAATGAGAGGAGGGGCTTCTGTTTTATCACGTACACAGATGAAGAGCCAGTAAAGAAGTTACTAGAGAGCCGATACCACCAGATTGGTTCAGGCAAGGTGGGAAAACTCCTGTTCTTAGCATGTGAAATCTATCTCTGTAGGCTTCTATGAAAGCAGCTCAAAATGTTCTTGGAATCCTTAGTAAGTTAAAGGATTTCTCTCCTTACAGTGTGAAATCAAAGTAGCACAGCCCAAAGAGGTGTACAGGCAACAACAGCAGCAGCAGAAAGGAGGAAAAAGTAATTCTTCTGGTGGACGTGGAGGTGGAAGGGGGCGTGGACGGGGTGAGTGTTTTCAGTGGTTCTATTAATCTAAGTACTTACCAAACACTCAGGTGTTTGTAGATATTCCAGGTTGCAGGCTGTGTGGAGATCTCACATTTAAATCAAATGTGTAAAGTAGTCTGTTAATAAGTGGTGTTTTTGTGGTTATGGTTGCTTGTTGAAGCTGAGGAATCTCCTCTTGTTCTGCTTGCAACTCAAGTGGTGAAGGGGCAAGGTGGATGTGGGGTGCTTTTGTATACCCTTACTGGACAGTGTAGCCAGCGCAGTTACATTTCACTGGAAAGGGATACAGTTAATTGGCCGTGCTGAGAAAACAGGAGTTGTTTGCTAAGGAGTAGGGTGGTCACTTTGCTGCGCCTTCAAATGGATCAGAAGGAATCAGCTATTATGTTACAGGTTAATGCATCTCAATCTTTAAAGGTCAAGCAGACACAACTCACAGCACACAGTAAGGCTCATGCTGTGGTGTCGCTTGGTGCTCAGGCAATTACTGATTATTCTTGTATCCAACAAATTAGATAAAGGGGCACAAGAGAGGGAGTGAAGTTTTGAACTTACACTTGCTATACTTGGTTTCAGGTCAGGGACAAAACTGGAACCAGGGATTTAATAACTATTACGATCAAGGCTATGGGAATTACAATAGCGCTTACAGTGATCAGAGCTACAGTGGCTATGGAGGCTACGACTACTCTGGGTACAACTATCCCAACTACGGATATGGGCCAGGATACACAGATTACAGTGGTAAGTCGTTTTGCCCTCTTTCGTGATAACAAGAGCATGTATCCCCTCTCTGGAACATTGCTCTTACTCAGCCTGTGCCTCTAAAGATGAGATCCCTTGGTGTGCTGCTGTGTGTGAAGTCTCCTTCTGAGGCTGGTGTTAACGCTCGTGGGTTCTGTTTTTCCCCACATGCTACCTCCAGGCCAGCAAAGCACGTATGGGAAGGCATCCCGTGGCGGTGGCAACCACCAAAACAACTACCAGCCGTACTAAGGCAGTACCTAGTACCTGACAAACAGGTGTGTACATGAGCACGAGCTCCACTCCGACTATGTCTAATCTAATTTAAAGATCAATAGACAAACGATGAGTAAAAACTTGCCTAGCATGACTTTTCCTTTAATTAAGCTTTTGTTAACTTAAAAAATACTTTTTTTTTTTAAACCAGCTTTGCCTACGTGTCTATAGATCTTTAACTTTGTAAAAATGTGACTTTATCTTCTTTGGTACTTCAGAAAAACATAAGAGTTTTTCTGGTTTGCGTTGTGTACCAGGTGGTCTAGAGGAATAATTAAACTTATTAGAAGTATTAACAGGTAAAGTACTGAAATGGGTACAACTTAAGGAAAACAAGAATGTTGTCTTCTAACTCTGACATTATACCTTGTTTGTACCCGCCAGCGGGAACTTCATTGCAGGCCGTGTGTCACCCTGACCACGTCTATCTCTGGGGTCGCACGTTGCAGGCAGAGCGCAAGGCATACACCAGAAAACGCTGTCCTGTGGTATGGTCTCTTCCAACTTCATGTACCAGCGTAAAGATTAAAGTGGAAAACTTCAGACTTTGGCTTCTTTTTTTAATCTTTTTTGGAGATTAAGTGTCTTTAACTTAAATGGTTTTTTACAGGAGTTAAAGTACATAAATGCCTTTACAGCTTAATCATTTGGTCTTCTGTTTAGTGTTGTATTTCAATTGTGGAACCTCATTTTAAATGTGCATTCTTTAAGATTTTAATGCTTGCTTTTTTCTTTTTATAGCTAATAGTGAAATCTGCAAACCAAAACGAACTTTTAAATCTGGATAAACATTAAAGATCATATGCATATGACCTGTCTGAACTAAAGTGACCTGACTTGTGTTGCACATAAGTCATTTAGTGGTATAAACAAATAATCAGAAAGCCTTTTGGCAGTGTTTCCAATGGAAAAGAAAGTGATCTAGAGCCTGCTTACTTGTCTAAATTGGATGGTGGTTGTTTGGGAGCAGCCTCCTAGATGAACTGAGTATTTGGGAAAATAAATTACTGATGGGTAACTAAACAAACCTCTTGCGTGACCTTAATAAATATGCATATGATCTTTAACAGTGAAGAAAGGAATATATAGAAGACTTAAAGCAGTTCATGAAAATGGACCTTTTAACAATCCTGTAGTAACTGTCACAGATCTGACATGCATTTTGTCTTGATTTTTTAGGTAGAGATACTGCAGCAAAAAGCCATCTTGCAGCGCATCGTGAGTGAATGGAGAGTGGTCTTCGTGAGAGGAAATTACTATTTTGTAAAAGACTTTTAGTGTATGACACAATTGTGTCCCAACTGTACATAGCGGCCGACTAGTTTTCTTTTATGGTTTTTACTTTCTTTTTGCCATTCATGTTATGACACAATGTGGACTTGTGTTTATACAAACTTTATTTGTATAATTTCATGTTAAAAGATTCTCTAATAAATGCTTACTTAAGTGAGTATGGAGTCTTGCTGTCACCTTCAAGTGGTATGGCTATGGTTTTACTTGGATAGAAAGGCAGGTACCTCTCTGGAGATCATGGTTACTGTGAGAACAGATCTTTACACCCCCTTCTTTCTCCTGATCTGTCCTGAGAGCATCACAGTGCTTCGAATTAGCATCACTGTGGAGGATGGCAGAGTAGTGTCCTGCCCTCTGCAGCAGTGAGGAGAAAGTGGTCTGTGGCATAATGCTGCCAGTTTTGTACTTCTCTGGAGGGATGTAGAACTATAGCAGCACCTTTTCAATGCTGATAGCACTGCTTGAGGAGTTGGAGCTTTTCAAGATTTCTCAAGCACTTAAAACTTCAAGTATTCTAGAACTTGGCTTAATTACTTTCCTACACCACTTCTGTTCCAGTTCCAAGCAGGAGATTACAAGTTCTTGAACTTAAGGGTTCTTGAACTTTAGGGTTCTCTTCTCACCTGGATCAGAAAACAGGCTTTCCAATCTAGTGAACACTAGCGAGCAACAGCTAAAAGCCTGAGTGCTTGATTGCTGGAGAAGGAGCACTGGATTAACCCAGCACATTTCTGGAGTAGGAGAGTGGTTAGGATGGGTAAAGGAGCATGCGTATTTTGTCTGGGTCGGAAGGATTGCAGCAGTCTGCCTGACGATTTGATGTTTCTCAGCACATACCTAGTCAAGCACGAAAATAAACCTTGCTTGTTAAAGCTTACTGATGTCACTGACTGCAAACTAAAGAATCAGCAAGAAGCCACAGCAGTGTGTGAGAAGCCACAGATGCATTTGTGAGTGCAGCTGGATCCAGCACAGTTCTCCACAGCAGCTGAGAGAGACACACTATGCACTCCTCTCTAGGAGCCAGGTTTTACTTCAATCTGTGATCCTCCCACTCTACGTGGCCCTAGTGAAGTGCAGTTGGAGTACCATGTCCTGGTCTGGGCTTCTCAGCACCAGAAAGGCAAGGGGCTCCTGGAGAGGGCCCAGTGAAGGGCCACAAAGATGATGAGGGGGCCGGAGCGTCTCTCTTCGGAGGAGAGATTGTGGAGGTTGGGCCTGTTCAACCTGGAGAAGACTGAAGGGGATCTCAGCCATAGACATAAGTATCTCAAAGCAGGTGCCAAGAGGATGGTGCCAGACACTTTTCAGTGCTGCCCAGTGACAGGACAAGGAGCAATGACCACAAACCAAAACACAAGTTCCACTTCACTATGAGGAAGGACTTCTTAAGCGGAGGGTGGCAGACCACTAGAACAGCGGCGCAGGGAGGTTGTGGAGCCTCCCTCTCTGGAGCCATTCCAAACCCACCCCGACCTGTTCCTGTGTCACCCGCACCAGGCGGCCCTGCCTTGGGCGGAGGGGTTGAACTATATGATCTCCAGAGGCCCAGTCCAGCCCTGTGATTGTCCATGTCGGNCATGGGGGCGCGGGGGGGCCTCCCCGTCGCTCCGTCACCCGTATCCGTACGCATTTCCTGCCCTCCAGGAAAATGTTCATCGGTGGCCTCAGCTGGGACACCAGCAAGAAGGATCTGACGGAGTATCTCTCGCGGTTTGGCGAGGTTGTGGATTGCACAATCAAAACAGACCCGGTCACTGGAAGGTCGAGGGGGTTTGGGTTCGTGCTCTTCAAGGATGCTGCCAGCGTGGAGAAAGTAGGTGCTTTTCCTGCGGACCGATGGCATGACGCCAGCTTGTGTAGCTGTAACGATCTGAGGCTTTGTTCCTTTGTGTGCTTTTTAGGTGTTGGAACTGAAGGAGCACAAACTGGATGGGAAGTTAATAGATCCTAAAAGGGCCAAAGCGCTGAAAGGGAAGGAGCCACCCAAAAAAGTGTTTGTTGGTGGGCTGAGTCCAGATACATCTGAAGAACAGATTAAGGAGTACTTTGGTGCTTTTGGAGAGGTATAGTATATTGGCATATAAGAACACCTCTAATTCTCAACTGTAGATTTGCGTCTCTCTTAAGAAAGAATTTGTGAGGAGGGAGTTGGCCAAAACTAGAGATAGTTGAATCTATACATTAATGATTTCATAAAATTGTAATGGTCTGATTTATAGCTGCCAGAAGTAGTCAGCATAGATTCTGCACTGCCGGATGGTTCTGGTGGCATAAAAGGTTGCTTACAGATTTCACGCATTGTTTATATTCATTTTGATTTCAGATTGAAAACATTGAGCTTCCCATGGACACAAAGACGAATGAGAGGAGGGGCTTCTGTTTTATCACGTACACAGATGAAGAGCCAGTAAAGAAGTTACTAGAGAGCCGATACCACCAGATTGGTTCAGGCAAGGTGGGAAAACTCCTGTTCTTAGCATGTGAAATCTATCTCTGTAGGCTTCTATGAAAGCAGCTCAAAATGTTCTTGGAATCCTTAGTAAGTTAAAGGATTTCTCTCCTTACAGTGTGAAATCAAAGTAGCACAGCCCAAAGAGGTGTACAGGCAACAACAGCAGCAGCAGAAAGGAGGAAAAAGTAATTCTTCTGGTGGACGTGGAGGTGGAAGGGGGCGTGGACGGGGTGAGTGTTTTCAGTGGTTCTATTAATCTAAGTACTTACCAAACACTCAGGTGTTTGTAGATATTCCAGGTTGCAGGCTGTGTGGAGATCTCACATTTAAATCAAATGTGTAAAGTAGTCTGTTAATAAGTGGTGTTTTTGTGGTTATGGTTGCTTGTTGAAGCTGAGGAATCTCCTCTTGTTCTGCTTGCAACTCAAGTGGTGAAGGGGCAAGGTGGATGTGGGGTGCTTTTGTATACCCTTAGTGGACAGTGTAGCCAGCGCAGTTACATTTCACTGGAAAGGGATACAGTTAATTGGCCGTGCTGAGAAAACAGGAGTTGTTTGCTAAGGAGTAGGGTGGTCACTTTGCTGCGCCTTCAAATGGATCAGAAGGAATCAGCTATTATGTTACAGGTTAATGCATCTCAATCTTTAAAGGTCAAGCAGACACAACTCACAGCACACAGTAAGGCTCATGCTGTGGTGTCGCTTGGTGCTCAGGCAATTACTGATTATTCTTGTATCCAACAAATTAGATAAAGGGGCACAAGAGAGGGAGTGAAGTTTTGAACTTACACTTGCTATACTTGGTTTCAGGTCAGGGACAAAACTGGAACCAGGGATTTAATAACTATTACGATCAAGGCTATGGGAATTACAATAGCGCTTACAGTGATCAGAGCTACAGTGGCTATGGAGGCTACGACTACTCTGGGTACAACTATCCCAACTACGGATATGGGCCAGGATACACAGATTACAGTGGTAAGTCGTTTTGCCCTCTTTCGTGATAACAAGAGCATGTATCCCCTCTCTGGAACATTGCTCTTACTCAGCCTGTGCCTCTAAAGATGAGATCCCTTGGTGTGCTGCTGTGTGTGAAGTCTCCTTCTGAGGCTGGTGTTAACGCTCGTGGGTTCTGTTTTTCCCCACATGCTACCTCCAGGCCAGCAAAGCACGTATGGGAAGGCATCCCGTGGCGGTGGCAACCACCAAAACAACTACCAGCCGTACTAAGGCAGTACCTAGTACCTGACAAACAGGTGTGTACATGAGCACGAGCTCCACTCCGACTATGTCTAATCTAATTTAAAGATCAATAGACAAACGATGAGTAAAAACTTGCCTAGCATGACTTTTCCTTTAATTAAGCTTTTGTTAACTTAAAAAATACTTTTTTTTTTTAAACCAGCTTTGCCTACGTGTCTATAGATCTTTAACTTTGTAAAAATGTGACTTTATCTTCTTTGGTACTTCAGAAAAACATAAGAGTTTTTCTGGTTTGCGTTGTGTACCAGGTGGTCTAGAGGAATAATTAAACTTATTAGAAGTATTAACAGGTAAAGTACTGAAATGGGTACAACTTAAGGAAAACAAGAATGTTGTCTTCTAACTCTGACATTATACCTTGTTTGTACCCGCCAGCGGGAACTTCATTGCAGGCCGTGTGTCACCCTGACCACGTCTATCTCTGGGGTCGCACGTTGCAGGCAGAGCGCAAGGCATACACCAGAAAACGCTGTCCTGTGGTATGGTCTCTTCCAACTTCATGTACCAGCGTAAAGATTAAAGTGGAAAACTTCAGACTTTGGCTTCTTTTTTTAATCTTTTTTGGAGATTAAGTGTCTTTAACTTAAATGGTTTTTTACAGGAGTTAAAGTACATAAATGCCTTTACAGCTTAATCATTTGGTCTTCTGTTTAGTGTTGTATTTCAATTGTGGAACCTCATTTTAAATGTGCATTCTTTAAGATTTTAATGCTTGCTTTTTTCTTTTTATAGCTAATAGTGAAATCTGCAAACCAAAACGAACTTTTAAATCTGGATAAACATTAAAGATCATATGCATATGACCTGTCTGAACTAAAGTGACCTGACTTGTGTTGCACATAAGTCATTTAGTGGTATAAACAAATAATCAGAAAGCCTTTTGGCAGTGTTTCCAATGGAAAAGAAAGTGATCTAGAGCCTGCTTACTTGTCTAAATTGGATGGTGGTTGTTTGGGAGCAGCCTCCTAGATGAACTGAGTATTTGGGAAAATAAATTACTGATGGGTAACTAAACAAACCTCTTGCGTGACCTTAATAAATATGCATATGATCTTTAACAGTGAAGAAAGGAATATATAGAAGACTTAAAGCAGTTCATGAAAATGGACCTTTTAACAATCCTGTAGTAACTGTCACAGATCTGACATGCATTTTGTCTTGATTTTTTAGGTAGAGATACTGCAGCAAAAAGCCATCTTGCAGCGCATCGTGAGTGAATGGAGAGTGGTCTTCGTGAGAGGAAATTACTATTTTGTAAAAGACTTTTAGTGTATGACACAATTGTGTCCCAACTGTACATAGCGGCCGACTAGTTTTCTTTTATGGTTTTTACTTTCTTTTTGCCATTCATGTTATGACACAATGTGGACTTGTGTTTATACAAACTTTATTTGTATAATTTCATGTTAAAAGATTCTCTAATAAATGCTTACTTAAGTGAGTATGGAGTCTTGCTGTCACCTTCAAGTGGTATGGCTATGGTTTTACTTGGATAGAAAGGCAGGTACCTCTCTGGAGATCATGGTTACTGTGAGAACAGATCTTTACACCCCCTTCTTTCTCCTGATCTGTCCTGAGAGCATCACAGTGCTTCGAATTAGCATCACTGTGGAGGATGGCAGAGTAGTGTCCTGCCCTCTGCAGCAGTGAGGAGAAAGTGGTCTGTGGCATAATGCTGCCAGTTTTGTACTTCTCTGGAGGGATGTAGAACTATAGCAGCACCTTTTCAATGCTGATAGCACTGCTTGAGGAGTTGGAGCTTTTCAAGATTTCTCAAGCACTTAAAACTTCAAGTATTCTAGAACTTGGCTTAATTACTTTCCTACACCACTTCTGTTCCAGTTCCAAGCAGGAGATTACAAGTTCTTGAACTTAAGGGTTCTTGAACTTTAGGGTTCTCTTCTCACCTGGATCAGAAAACAGGCTTTCCAATCTAGTGAACACTAGCGAGCAACAGCTAAAAGCCTGAGTGCTTGATTGCTGGAGAAGGAGCACTGGATTAACCCAGCACATTTCTGGAGTAGGAGAGTGGTTAGGATGGGTAAAGGAGCATGCGTATTTTGTCTGGGTCGGAAGGATTGCAGCAGTCTGCCTGACGATTTGATGTTTCTCAGCACATACCTAGTCAAGCACGAAAATAAACCTTGCTTGTTAAAGCTTACTGATGTCACTGACTGCAAACTAAAGAATCAGCAAGAAGCCACAGCAGTGTGTGAGAAGCCACAGATGCATTTGTGAGTGCAGCTGGATCCAGCACAGTTCTCCACAGCAGCTGAGAGAGACACACTATGCACTCCTCTCTAGGAGCCAGGTTTTACTTCAATCTGTGATCCTCCCACTCTACGTGGCCCTAGTGAAGTGCAGTTGGAGTACCATGTCCTGGTCTGGGCTTCTCAGCACCAGAAAGGCAAGGGGCTCCTGGAGAGGGCCCAGTGAAGGGCCACAAAGATGATGAGGGGGCCGGAGCGTCTCTCTTCGGAGGAGAGATTGTGGAGGTTGGGCCTGTTCAACCTGGAGAAGACTGAAGGGGATCTCAGCCATAGACATAAGTATCTCAAAGCAGGTGCCAAGAGGATGGTGCCAGACACTTTTCAGTGCTGCCCAGTGACAGGACAAGGAGCAATGACCACAAACCAAAACACAAGTTCCACTTCACTATGAGGAAGGACTTCTTAAGCGGAGGGTGGCAGACCACTAGAACAGCGGCGCAGGGAGGTTGTGGAGCCTCCCTCTCTGGAGCCATTCCAAACCCACCCCGACCTGTTCCTGTGTCACCCGCACCAGGCGGCCCTGCCTTGGGCGGAGGGGTTGAACTATATGATCTCCAGAGGCCCAGTCCAGCCCTGTGATTGTCCATGTCGGCCCTCCTAGGCCCTGGATGCTCCCGGGGCTGAGCCGGGGCCGTGCCGGAGCTCCCCCCGCGCTCCCTCACGGCTCCCCGTGGGCGCTGTCACGTGTCCCGCCCGCCGCGCTTCTTCCGGCCGCCATTTTAGGTTGGGTCGGTGGCGGCGCCATTAAAAACAGGGAGCGAGAGGAGGAGGGATCGGCGCGCTCGGCCGGGGCCGCCAGCAGGGCCGGGGCCTCGGCAGGGAGGCGGCGGCACCGGGGGTGGCCGGTGCAGGGCGGCGGCGGCGCCATGTCGGATCAGCAGTTCGCTCTGGACTCGGCGGCGGTAGCGGCTGGCGCCGGGGGCAGCGCAGTGGAGCCGGCGGAGCAGCCTGAGGGGCAGGCGGGGGCGGGGAGCGCCGATGGGGGAGGCGGCGGCGGCGGCGGGGCTGAGTCGGAGGGAGCCAAGATCGACGCCAGCAAGAACGAGGAGGACGAGGGGTGAGCGGCGGGGGTGGGTTGTGTCCCGGGCGGGGCCCGGCGACCCCGGCCCCGTCCGGCCCCGTTCGCTGCCCTGTTTGTTTACTTGGCGCCTCGGCGACGTCACGGGCCGGACGGTAGGGGCGGTGTCTGGTGTGCAAATAGTGTGATATGCCTCAAGCTACAGGCCCCTTCTACTTATTTTTCTTTTTAATGATGCCTTTTCTATTAGTTAAAGTGCGGTGCGTGCGTGAAGACAGTGACTCGGTGTGGGCGAATGCTCTGGTCGCAGTAGCAGCATTGCCCTGTGCTGCAAACATTACTGTGTGTCCGCTGACTGCCAGAGGTGTCAGATACCGGGACTTCTTCCCAGCCTAAAACATGCCTCTGCTTCTCAAGAAACTCGCTGTCGGGAGGCTTATGTTAGGTGGTGTCGGAACTTGAGAAGTAGGAGTCGAAAAGGCAGGAAGCTAAGCCGGGGAAGGTTCAGGTTATGCACCAGGAAAAGGTTTTTCACCTAGAGGGTGGTTGGGCAATGGAACAGGCTGCACACGGAAGTGGTTACAGCACTAAGTCTGACACAGTTCAAGAATCACTTAGAAAATGTTCTCAGGCACATGATGTGACTCTTGGGGTGTCTCATGCAGAGCTGAGAGTTGGACTTGATGATTCTGGTAGGTCCCTTCCAACTCAGCATGTTCTATTACTCTGTTTTATGGCGAGTAAGGACAGCTTTTATTCTTCATAGGGTCTCTGCCTGGGGCAGTGTCCCTTTTGCATTGCCGGTGAAATTTGTGTGTAATAAATCCAGTGATAGGACAGGCTTTTGTGCTGTGCTGTCTCCTGTCGAGCCCGTGAAACTCGAGCTGCAGGTCTGTTTTTGGTCAAGGCAGAAAATAACCTGGATAAAGGGGTGCTAACTACTTGTGTCCTGCAGATACTTGCTGCAAAACCTTCCTGAGTGTCCTTTTCCTTCAGTAATAACCTGGGATGTTGCTAAGAGAGATGTTAATTATCTGGGATAATGCAGAGAGAGAGAACAGGAACCCTTTTTTGAGTATTTTCCTTGGATTAGCAAAAATTAAAATGGTTTTGTTACTTTTCATCTCTTCTTAACAACTTCAAATGCTTTTGGAGTTTGCATATTTGTTTTACTTACTATCCTTGAATACACACCAATTAATGAGTTTTCATGTGCAAACTCAGGTTCTCTTGAGGCAAGAGAGCTAGAAAAAGTTGTCTCTAAGCGGTGCAGTGATACTGGGCAGTGATTACATGTATCACACATTGACTTGTAGTCTAGTTCAGTCTTTTAGACCTGTCAATTCTTTATGCTGTACAGGAAACAAAGTGTTTGGACAGCACTTCTGGTAGTAAAGGGAAAAAAGCATATCTGTGATACCTTGTTTAGCTAAGCCTGAGGTTTGAAAGCTTTCCCAGTGCACTGCTGGTAAGTTATTTTGGGAAACTGTATGTGCTGGTGTGATTTAGACCAGCCAGACTGTGGGCTAGGAAATGTATGTATTTTAGAAGCTTTCGGCTGCGCTGTGACAGTGCTCCTGAATCGTTGTGCTCACGTTTGTGGTGTAGCCTTGACCTGAGCTCAGTTTCCCATGGAGCGGTAGTTGATGTAGGGGCAGACTGAAGCAGCAGTTTGCTGCTCTGTGACTGGGCTCAAAGATGCAGTTACTGCGTGGAGAGATGAATAACCTTCTGAGGCTGTTGGTTTCAAGCTCGTGTTCTTGGTCTGTCTGTCCTTAGGAATACAAAGCAGGGTCTGTATGTTAATATTGAGACAGGTGGTTTGTGTAGCAAGTGTCAGTTCAGTAGTAACTGCTAGAGCATCACTACCCCCCATGTGTCAGAAACATGATGCTGCATCCTCTGTGTCTTCTGTTTGGCTGCTTGAAAAACCCTCCATAGAACAGCAAACAAGCCAAGGACCTTAATGATGGGTGAACAAAGGGCAGAAAGCACCTTTGATTTACTGTCTGTACTGGTATGAGGCTGCTGGTTTACCAAGGGTGGACCATTTCTTCCACGAAGGCAGTAAAAAGTCACAGCTGATAGAAAAGGCTGTTGGTACTTTATTGAAGAGAGATCTGGGACTAATTGGAAAAGTGGATAAAGGGATGGGGAATTGGTGCTCCTTCTTTACAGATTTGGAGGCTTGTTATAAAAACATCTGAAGCTCCTGAACCCCTCATCTGTGTGGATTTTTGTCAGAAAATGAATGCTCTTGTTAATTCTGTGAGAACACAGCTAATTCAACAGAGGTAGTTCACAGGAACAGCTTTTGATTTGAGAGACTTTGAGGTGTGGAGGTACAATGCTCTTTTACATGATTAGCAGGAATATTTGTGCGTGGGAAGTGGAAGGGTTGGAAACATGATACAGTGGTTTTTCAGGTTTTCTGATAACTGTGTCTGATTGTGAAATGAGTTGGGACAGTGAAAACGGGCAGAGTTTTGTAGAAAGCACTTTTATAGATCATAATGGGTCATATTTTTTTGTTAGAGCTCACAGTAGAATCTTCTTTATCAGTATTAGAAGAGATCATCTCAAATCAAATCCTCTTTTGAATGGGTTCCTAAGCCCTATGCCTAATAACCTGGAATGTTTCATTTGTGTGTATACGGACTTTTTTCTCGTATTTTAAATTTTTTTTTTTGTTTATATGCCTTACTAGCATGGTGGGATGGTCATGATTTGATTCTAAGCTTCCAGTGTGCTTTTGAAAATACAGGTTATGAATTACATGGTGTACACGTCTGCCTAGCAACACTGGTGCTATAGAAATACTGGAAAGACGTTCTCTCGATGATAACGGATTAAGCTAGGTGGTTATATAAAGTTTTTGTGAGGAAAGAGAACTTCTGACCATCCAATACTTTGTTTTTACATAACTGCTTTCTGGCAAAGGGAACTTGACTAAACTTTATTTATTTTAGTTTATTAGTTACGGCGTATGTCCCGTCCAGACTGGTAGATAAATGCTTCTGTTTTAACGACACTTCCTTACAAATCTAATCTGCCTGTGTGTGTTTCATGAGCAGTTGTGTGGAGGCTCCACAGATAAGTGAATGGACTTAAACCTGTGATGGGAATGTAAAGAAGTAGAAAAATATCTTTTTGTCACTACTACTAGCGGTTTCTTGGGACAGCAGAGTAAGCAGCTGCAGGAGAAGACAGTGAAAAATGTTTGTGTATGTGGAAGTCTTTATCTGTCCTGGCCAGACTCACTTAAGCAAGTTATCAAATAGTGCAGGCCCGTGTGTGTAGTGACATGACTGATAAAATCCTGCCAGTTCCATGGATTAGGTTATTGAGCTTGTAAAGCTTGGCAGTGCAGGATATTGGGTAACAGACATTTACAGATTGACCAACTTGTCTTAACCAGGAAAATGTTCATCGGTGGCCTTAGCTGGGACACAACAAAGAAGGATCTGAAGGACTACTTCTCCAAGTTTGGTGAAGTTGTAGACTGCACTCTGAAGTTGGACCCCATCACTGGGAGATCGAGAGGCTTCGGCTTTGTACTCTTCAAAGAATCAGAGAGCGTGGATAAGGTAGGACTAAAGTAATGAAGCATGTTCAAATTCAGGTGTCAGAGATAAAGCACTCACTAGGATGGCTGTAGGCGTTGTTCGTGCATCTTCTAGTAAAGATGATTCAGGGGTGCAGCATGTTTAATATGCTTGTTGAAAATGCTTTCTTTTATGAACCATCTTACTCGTGATGCTGTGTCCAGGACCAGCAGAGATTTCTGAGGTATGGATTTGTGCACTTACAGGTTCTGCAAGCCATTGGACTTGGGCACTTGAAAAATACGTGTAAATGTCTGCTACCTGCTGTTGTGAAAGCAGCATTTACAAAGAACTTCTAGTCTCTGCCTTCCAGAGCTGTACTGTGAACCCCTAGAGTAGAGCCAATAGCTTTAATGCATTTAAGCTCTATCCAAGCAAAAACTAGTTGTTAAGTTTTCTAAAATGCTGTGGATACAGCACACAGAAAAGTTTTCACCTTCATGACTTCTGTGATATCTTAAGTACAGATTTTTTTTACTTCATAAGGCTTGAGGATGAGAAGAGTATTTTTTGAGAAATGTTATAGTCTTGCTTCTGCTGGGTAATAAGTGGTTCCAGTTGTCAGAACTGTCTGTCAGTGGATAGTGATCAAAAATCACATAACTTTGTTTTTGTGCAACAAATTATTGGTGTGATCCAAGTATTGAAATTGAAGCAGTTTTGGCCTTACTCAAAACATCAGCGAGACATTTAGCTTGAACTGTGTAAAATTGTGTTTTAATTTTCCTCAGGTCATGGACCAGAAAGAACACAAGCTGAATGGAAAGGTCATTGATCCAAAAAGAGCTAAAGCCATGAAAACAAAAGAACCCGTTAAAAAGATTTTTGTTGGGGGCTTATCTCCAGACACACCTGAGGAGAAAATACGGGAATATTTTGGAGGTTTTGGTGAGGTATGTGGTGAAACAAATTGCTTTTACTTGTGGATCCTGTTCTGTCTTCATAAATTTATTAATAAAAAGCATCCCCCACATGCAGCCTGCATGGATCCTAATGTAAGCTTTATGGCCATTGTACTTACATGTGTGTTAGTCAAAATTTTGATGTTTTAGTTACAAGCTGAGATTAACAGCCTGCTTTGATGTGAGGGGAAGCTGGGATAAGTCAGAGATGGAGGCAATGTTTCAAGTAGGGTGCTTTGGTCAATTGAATGAGATGCTCTTCTGCCACCTTAGCTCATCTCCTGTAGCACAGATTGAGACAATTTTGCCTAAATTCTGTGTAACCATGTAGTTAGTCTCTGTCTCTCTGTCCGCAGTTTTTGACGGTGCAGATGAGCTAAGTATCACTAAAGTTTTTAAAAGCTGGTCTTGTATGAACTTGCTACAGCTGCTGTTCCCCTATTGGTTATCAGTTGGTGCCAGCTTCAGGTCATAATTCTGTTCAGGGAATTTGGTTGCTAAATATATGCCCTCTTCCAAACTTACAGACCATTCACTCTGGACTAAATGCTAACAGTTCACTCTGGACTTACCTGCCTAGGAAGTCCCGTATGCTGCAGGTGCAGAGAACTTTGACTGTATCTGTAGTCAGGTCACATTGTCATATTCAAATCTAAATAACTTCAGTTAACAGGTATGACCTGTTAGAAGGATTTTGCAGTGACACTAATGGCAGGATAAAAGGTAAAATCACTGTCTTCCACCAGGTTGAATCCATAGAGCTCCCCATGGACAACAAAACTAACAAGAGGCGTGGATTCTGCTTCATTACTTTCAAGGAGGAAGAACCAGTGAAGAAAATAATGGAAAAGAAATACCACAATGTTGGGCTTAGTAAAGTAGGTGAATTTTTTTCCTAGAGAAACTGAACCGTGACAATAGAGGGAATTACGTTAGCAGTTGCATCTGTTTGTGGATAATAGTCTGCCAGGAACTGTAAGCATTATTTTTCACATGTAGCATTGAAGTGTTTTTGTAGGTGACTGTTATTTTCATTTCTGAGCTGAGGGGGTTTCAGCTTTTCAGGAGGTTTTGGACTGTACCCCCATGGGGAGAGGGCTGGGCCCCATCACACTTTCCATAGTGCAGCTCCTACATTCTCCAGCAGCGTGGACGGAGTGCTGTGTCACTGATCTGCTGTATCAGACAGCACCAGGTTTTCCTGATAGCTGGATCTTTGTGTGTGTGTTTGTTGTTATAAGCAAATGTCAGTTTGTCTTAGAGAGCTTCCAAAACTGAAATGAAATAGGAATTAGGCTTCTCTGTTAGAAGTTGCATTCTTTTCAGAAACCTGGTTGAAGTTCAACCTGGTAGCATATACTTGTTGTAGCTGGACTGGTGCTTCCACAAATATGTGGTGGAAGCTTCAGAACAAATTGAGTTTAGCGTGTTGGCCAAACTTAGGTTTGATTTCACTTTTCCCAAATGAATAGGCCTCAGAGGTTTAGTTCAAAGGGAAAACAGAAAGACATACAGAGAAACAAGCATTCTTTTCAGAATGGGTTCTACTGTATCTCACAAATGTTTTCAAGTTAGACAGTGTAAGCTACCAATTTTTTTTTCAGGGAGGGCACCAGGGTGACCAATTCCAATTTTCTGCAAGTTTAAGAGTGATGTTTGGGAGTTACCTTTGCTGATTTGATCTCCCTCTAACTTTCCATTTTCAGTGTGAAATAAAAGTAGCCATGTCAAAGGAACAGTACCAGCAGCAGCAGCAGTGGGGGAGTCGGGGAGGATTTGTTGGAAGAGCTCGAGGGAGAGGTGGAGGTAAGCTTATACTGCTGCAATGTTGGAAGGTGAGGGACTAGCCTGAATGAAGATAAGCCTGAGCTTTGTGTTGCAGGCCCCAGTCAAAGCTGGAACCAGGGATACAGCAACTACTGGAATCAGGGGTATGGGAACTATGGTTACAACAGCCAAGGGTATGGTGGTTATGGAGGATATGACTACACTGGTTACAACAACTACTATGGATATAGCGACTATAGCAGTAAGTACTGAACTACTTACCAAAAGTTCCAATCTGCTGCTTGTAAGAAAGTGGCTACTACCCGTGTAAAAGATAGATGGCTTTAAAACACACTGGCTTAGGCTTTCCACTGAGTTAGTTATCAGTATTGGTGCTGGACACAGGGTTCTGGGACACTCCTCTGTCTCTACTTTTCTGCTTCACTCTGTCAAGTCTGCGTGGTTGTGAGGTAGGGCTGCAGTACTGTTGGAAAGTCCTGTGTCTGTCCCTCAGGGGTTGGAGTGTTGCCTCTCATGGTCATTCTGGAAGGCGCCCCTCAGCTCCCTTAGTTTGGCAGCACTTCTGGTAGGTGAGAGAGAGAGGGCCCCATCTCAGCTGGCCTGCAGACTGTGTGGGTTCCTGAAGCAACTCTCTTGGCCAAGAAG
>VWZV01001287.1:233624-305855 GCA_013397155.1 Irena cyanogastra
CTGAACATTCATGGGTGGGGGATTTCTGACTTCGGTGACTCGGTGAGGATAGTGGTCCATACAAAAGTCAAGAAAGCATTTTCTGTGTTTTGGACTACTATGATTCAGAAAATATGCATGGATTTTACTTATTGTTTCTCTTTAGCAGCTGCCACGATTGTAGAAGATCCCCAGCAGAATGTGTCATGGAAACAGATGAGGTAAACACACTCTGGATCAGTTAACACACTCTGGATTTTAGTTACCTTTGGAACTTGTTGATTAGTTGTGCGTTGATGTAGCACTAGAAAACAACGCCACAAAGAGATACTTAGTGGGCAAATTGCTGCAAATGAGCTTGAGTTTGTAACTTTGTTTCTAGAGGCCAGACCTGTGTTTAAGCCGCTGTTCGGTCTCTGAAGCAAAAGTACTAAAAGCTAGTTTACAGGCTGGCTCACAGCAGGGTAACATTTAAAATACCCTATATCTGAGTGAGAGCTTCTGCACCCAATCTCTGCATGTCAAAGGTTTGCTCATCACAGCACCAATTCCTGGTCAGTCCAGAGTAGAGCTGTAGCAGTGACTGTACTTGTGTGTTAGAGTTGAAAGATGTGGAACAGCACAATCTGCCTGGTCACAGGTGCGGATTAAGGAGAGGTTTTACCATACTAAAGGTTTGACCTTTGCTTGTAATCAGGTTGACTTAAATTGTGAGCAATCTCTTGATTGCCCTTCTGAGTGAAGGCCTGGTGTGGAAGGTGTCCAACCAGGCAAAGATGCTAAGCAGCCACAGCCAGAGGGAATGTCAGTGTGTGGTCTGAGGGTGTGGTTGTACTCATGGGGTGTGCAGCACTTGTCATGGTAGTGTTTGCTGGTGCTGTGAAGGGTAAGGTGGCTAAATGGGAAAATACTGAGAGAGGTAATAAAACCCTAGAGCTGAAGGGGAAGGGAAGGTTACTGGCCAGCTGGCTTGTAATTAATTCGTGTATTGTTGTTAGCAAGTATAGTGCTATATGGACGTATAATAACTTGTTATTAGCTTGTTCTGTAATCAAGTGAAGACACAGGGAGTGCTGTAACCACCTGGGTCATGTTAGGTTACTTGTTTGCTTTTATGACCCCTTAAGAAAAACAAAGGTGTGTCTGAAGTATGATCTGTTCTATAGGCACCTGCTGTTTCCTTTGCAGTAAGAGATGAAAACTGTGTTTTCTGCTTGCCAGCTTTGCTCATAGTGGAATGGAATTAACCCCTGAGCAGGAAGGGATCTCTCACCTGGACTTTCCTCCTACCTGCTACTTGCAAACAACTGCTGTCTCCAGTCGTTTTCTAAATCCTTAATTTTGGTTCTTGTAGCATTTAAATAAGACTGGAAGCAGATTGATTGGACAAGTGTGAAATGGATTTACATGCTCAGAACAGTTTAATAAGCCTATGGAGCTTGTGTGTGCTGTTTCAGCTTTCTGTTTAACCTATGCTTTGCAATGCTTGGCCAGTACTTACCATGAATTCCTTGTGTGAAGATTGTAGCCTATTCTACAGTACATGCCAGCAGTTACTAATGTTATAAATGCGCAGAGCCAGTTTGTCTAATCAAATAAAAATGGATTTATTTGACAGTAATTTTGATAATAATAATCAGAAAGAGCCACAATGCAGGTTAACAGCTTCGAGCCTGGATAGTCGACAGCTGGGTGAACCATGACCTGGCCTCTAGAGCATCAGATCGACCCTGTTCACGTCTGGTGTGCTGCGTTTATATACATTTTATTTCGCCAGGGGCAAAAAGCATTCAGAGTCCTTCTTTCTCTACATATTCATTTTTCTGTCTCACTCTGCCTCAGCGTAGACAATACTGTTCCAGGAAAGTGATGAATTATTGATGAATTTATCTGAGTCCAGGAAGGGTAGTGATTTCTTGGTGATTGTGCATATCTCCATCAGATATCAAAGCGATGATGGCTGGGTGGAACTCATTGTTGACAGCCCATCTCCTGCCCGGCCACATCTTTAGAATTGGAAATGACTGCTTCCTGGAATTCCATGGATGGTGCAAGCACTCCCCTTCACTGGAATGTGTCTTACAAGGAGTGTGGTTTACACGTTTTAGTTTAACATTTTATATACATTCTCATATCATGCAGCTATATATTTTATAGGCATGAATTAAACACATATCTATAACACTAATAAATGTATTAAGCCTTTATATTTTTCAGTCTTTGCCTAGTTCTCAAATGCACTTGGCTACAGGAATGTATTTTTTTGTCCTTAGTCTCTGTTTCTTCACTGTTGAAGAACTGCTGTTCTTGATGACTTACTGAACATGCTGAGCTGTGTATATGTATGTATATACTTCTGAGAGAGAGACTCTGCCCTGCTGCTTAGACTTGCTGGAGGAACTTCCCTCCCTTCCCATAATGTTCTTCTCAACCTGCAGCTGGATAACATCCTGAATGCTCTCTTCTGAGTTGGTTTTGGGGCAGGGTTTGGTTACGTGACCCCGGCTTCTGCTCAGATGTCCAGTACAGCTATGTGCAGCTTAGCAAGGAGAGCGAGTAACGTGCAAATGTTTGATTAGCTTTTTGTATTAGAAGAATTTGTAGTCTCAGGAAAACAGGCACCTGGAACCTTCCCTGCCAGCTGTGGTAGAAGAGCTGCGAGCTTTCTGTCAGTGCAGTGTCGTTATCACCGTGCCGCTTTGCTATCTGTGTAGGCAATGAAGTGTTGTGTTGGCTGAGCTCTTTGGTTTCCAGATGTATGGGAAGTTAAAACCAATTTTGGCTCTTGTGAGCAGTGAGGAGGATCATTTTTCTAGTGACCTTGGAATTTCAGTCTTGTAAATGGGAATTTGCAGTTTCTCAGCCAGGAGTCCCCTTTGGTGAATGGTCTCTCGTCAGGCTGCCTTGCTTAGTTACAGTGCAAAAGGGTGGCTGAGCTGGGATTGTCACTGCTCTGTGCTACACCTTTGGAAGCTAGTTTTCATTTCCAGTGTCTTATCACATAAGTACTTGTAAACTTTGTGCTTGAAGTTAGAGTTAGCTAGGTTCCCTGCACATCTTCTGTAAGGTAACGCAGTCCTTCCAACCTTAGTACGTAGAGATAGAACTTGTATATTTCCTTGTTGGAGGAATGGGAGAGTTTCAGTGTTGCAGGTGGCACGTTTTGGTCAGGCTGATGGTGTCAGCCAGTGATCCCAGCAGCTTGGCTTCCCTACCTTTCCATGATCCTCATCCCATTATCCCAGCACTGGAGCAGCCAGGTGATAATGTACTCGCACAAATGCGCAAAAGACCTGTAAACTGTTATTTTCAGGACTTTGTTCTGTGGATGGTTTTCTCATAGATGACCATTGAAATTCATGCCTTGCTAAGAATTACAGTTCTCTCTTAAAGCTGTGGGTTTGTGACTGAGTAGCAAAGCATGTCCTCATTTTCTTACAAAGCAGTGTAGGCTTGTGGATAGAGATTTGCAACCAAATAATCTTCAAAAACTGACTTCCCTCTGCAGCTCAGTCTAACCTTTTTAGTAAGGAGAAACTAACATTTTTTTTACCTCATAGTGAGAAATTGTGTGACTCTGGTACAACCCTTGAAGAAAGCAAAGGCAGAGATGGGAGCAGTGCTGAGCTCTGATAGGCAAAGTCAGGTTCTGGGCACAGGGGCAGGGAAAGACACTTCTATCTCTTCCCAGGGCTGGGCAGATGCATCGGTCTCTGCTAGCCCGTTCTCCTCAGCCCCTCAGTGCTCTGGGGAAAGAGGACGGTTCTTTGTGCACCTCTGGGCTAGTGCAGGGACCTTGAATGTAGTTCTGATGCTCCTGCAAAAGAGCCCATTTTCACTGCAGAAGCACCTGCAGCAAGAAGTGCCTGGGGGTGGGAATATGGCATTACTGACCCGAACCCTGCAATTTCTGCCCAGCAGAGCAGTCATGCATGTGCTATGTGTACATGAAAAAGACCTGCTCCTGTGTGAGCTGGTTGAGCACTGGGGCATGAATTGATCGGGTGCTCACGTGAGCTGTCTCCAGGCTTGTCTGTCAGTAGATTGAGTGCTTGCCCATGAAGTGATTGGATGCTAAGGTATAAATAAATTGGGCACTCATGCATAAGCTAATTGGGCACTAATGCATGAAGTTTTAGGACATTCACATGTGAAATTATGGGATGTTGTTCATAATTTCATGAGCTGTTCATGTATAAAACTATCACATGTTCCTGCATGATCTGATCAGGTGCCTATCATGTGTGCTGTGACTCCTGCAGTGTCTGCTCAGCCACTCTCACACTAGGTGGGCTTTGTGTTTGCTGCTGTGAAAAACGCCAATCACTCGTTTTAAAATTTTATAAATTTAATAATAATAGTAGTAATAAAAGTAGTAATGAAAAAAAAATTAGGACAATAAGAGACAATAAAACAGAGAATTACGGACATCTGGGTGCTGGCATTCCACCACCAGGCACATCTTGCTAACAAAGGATTACCCCTTAAGAGCAATAGACTGTTGCATATTCATTGTTATAAATGCCCAGAGCCAATTTTTCCAATCAAATAAAANTTACGAATCTCATAGGCACGAATTAAAACACGTATTTATAACATTCATATATCTTATACATGATTCAAACATTCTTTTCAAATTAAGGTCTTTCTGTTTAATCTCAGTTCTTTCTTCTATCTCTTTCCTTGCATTCTGAGCTGTCCTGGTAAGGAAGTAATATTTCTTCTCTGGAAGTCTGGTGCCTGGTACTGTTATCTCTACCCCAACAGGATAGTGTGAAGAATTCCTTGCTTGTCTCCTTTTTATTCCTTAAGCTAGTTACAAAATTACTCTACACTACAGTTTCTATTTTAATATTATGCTATAAACCGAAAAAACAATATTTACTATACTACTTAAAACAATTCTACTTAAAACATTACTACAGCATAAATTCCAACATAACACATACAGTATTCATCTTAATATTTGTGAACAGCCAATCCATGAAAACCAATAGGTATTTTTCACAGCTGCCAGCTGGGAACATGTGGACATCCCTTCACACATCTCCCTCTGCCTCCAGTCCTGCCTGGCCAGCAAACACACTACAGTATTTTCTGCAGGAACTGGCCTAGAACAAATCCAAACTCAAACAAACTTTTAGGCAGGAGATGACAACTATGTGACAGGCCATCCAAAAAGAGCTTTTATCTTCTGCATCCAAGGGAATTGAAAGAAGATGATGTTGCTTTTGCCTGCCCATGGATACAGAGTACATATTTGCAGCCAGTGCTGACAAAGAACTTAAGATGAGATCCATGGGGTCGATGGTGTGCTGATGTGGCTTTTATATTCCATTAAATGAATTGAGTGCCTGCATGAGTCACTATAATCCTGGATCCTAGTTTTTCCTGATTGCCAGGAGGCCCATGGCAGCCTTTTTGGGAAGGTAGTGTGTATGTGAGAACCTTTGGTTTCCCAGTGGAAGTACCTGTGCCCTCCCAAAAACACATTGAACCGCCAGTGCTCCCACTCTTCTGGCCAGTGGCCGGAGATGCTGTGTAGAGCTGGAGTTTCAAGAAGCAAGAGCTGAACTAACCTATGGCTTCAAATAGCTTGAACAGTAACACGTTGGAAAAAGTCCATCAGCAGATATTGGAAGAAGCAGGAGCAGCTCTTTTTCTGAGCATCCAGTATTGGAGGTAGAGCTTCAACAAAGTGGAGCTGCAATGAGCTGAAAATCAAAATAAGCCTATGTCCATCAGCTGAAGCTGTAGGAAGCCAGAACTGCTACACAAAAGCTGGAGTTTCAACAAGCTGGACCTGAAATCACCATCAACTGGAAACAAGCCAAAGCTATAAGAAGCTGGAGTATTCAGTAACCGGAATTGAAATCACCTGAACTGAGCAGCAGCAGCAACTCTCATCACAACTGTGCAGGAGCTGGAGCTACAAGACAGAGACAGAGCTTTAAGAAGCAGTAAATGAAGTTAACTGGGGCTTCCTCATGCTTGACCCTCTGTCAGCAAGAGCTGTAGGAAGCACGAGCATCTCTTACCCAGAACATCCATCACTGGAGTGCCCATTAGCTGGAAGTGCAACAAGCTGTGGTGTCCATCAGCCAGGGCTGCCTTCCAGCACTGCTGAACAGAGGAGCATCTGCTATCCACGGCCTTTGTTAGCCAGGGCCAAGGGAGAAATGGCACCAGGAACTCCTGCTGGCACAGACTCTGCCAGAGCAGGGAATGGGAAGGTGCCAGGTGAGAGCTGCAGCAAGTGCAGCCCTGTATTACCTGCATCAGTCCAAACGGGCACAGGGATCACCTCAGGGCCTCACCCCACATCCCACTGCCACAGCCAGGGACTAGGGCAGCCTGTGAGAAACTGGAAGACACAAGTCAGCAGGTCATGGCTAAAACCTGATGCTCTCATCTCTCTGCAAGTCACTATGCTTATCTGATGACAAAAAAACTTCACTTGGTAATGAAAAAAGCAGCTCCTTTACTGAAAGAGGGGAAGGTACAATCCAGGAAGTGTGACATTTGATGCTTTAAGCATGTCTGGTTAAGTGTTTTTACTGCTTTAAACTGCCTTTTCTAAGCCTTTGGTTGAAATTCTATCTCTATCTCTGTGACCTTTCTAATTATATTTATACTTTCACTTGACAGTGGGTGGCAGCAGCTCTATGAACACACTATTCAGTAATCCATTTCCTTCTCATTTTCCTCCTCCTTCTCCTTCAATATTTTCACAGTTCATGTACCAGAGCAAAAAATTTGAAGTGCTTATCACTTTTTGACATTTCTATATATATATTTATGCAGAATAGTTAACAAGTTAGTTGTTGTCTTTCTCTCCTCTTAAAAAGAGGAGAGAAGTGCATTTTCAGAAAATTTATGGCTCAAATATTCCTTGAGAGGGTGAGGGGACTGAAAAGGTCTTCTCTGGTTTCTGAATTTTCCCTTGCCTGCCTGATTGGCACGCCCACAGTATTTCCCTTTCAAGCTGGTTTGTTTCCGGATCTTCTGCTCTCACTGCTGCACTTCCTGGCTGCAAATTCCAGCCTCCCACATTCTCCCCCTTGTCCTGAAAGTTGTTGTTAAATTAGTTAAATCAGTTAAATTAATCAATTACGTTGCCGTTACTCCTTTTGCACATTGTAACAACTGTTAAATGCAAGTTTCTGTTTCCAGGGTTCAGTCCTCTTAAGGGATAGGATGAGTGTTTAATCCAAAAGTACCAGATTTCATGATTACACCAACCCCTAGGGCAATTCTTGTGGAACTGTGTTCTCTGCCTTTTCAAAATGCTTTTTCTTTCCTTTGCTGTGGTATGAAATTGCCATGCACACACAGGAAAACAAGTCCTATGTGGGGAAATCAGCAAATCACCAGCCACCATCAGCCTGTGAAAAAAAAAGACAGGCCAAATTCCAGCCTCTTTTTGCTTTAGATTATTAGGATTATTTTGCAGTGAGAGGTTTAAGACCATTGAGGGAAGAGACAATGATAATGTGGAATATTTTGGAGGTTTTTTGTTTGGATGGTTTAGGTTTTTTGTGCTGTGCCTTTATACATCAAATGCAAACAGCAGCACCCTGGTAGGTCTTAGGCAGAAGGAACTTGAAAATCATTAAGCCATTTTTTGGCCAGGGTGGGTTCAAATCTGCAAGCCTTCTCTAAGGGAAATGGCTATGAGAAAAGCCAAATCTGTGTGCAAAACAGGTGGAGTTTAAAACTAGAAGACAAAAGCTGTGCTTTTCTCCTGGCTCAGAAGATAGGCAGTTGCAGACAACAAAATACTTTTCACTTCACTGCTGTGTCATGGTAATGAAAAAGAGCCCATCTTTCAGGTGTGGGGCTCTGTGGACTCCTGTCTTGGTTTTAAGGACAGTCAGAAGTAGTGAGGTGCACAGGTTCACTGCACAATAGGATTAGTTTTTTAATCCAGTAGTCACTCCTGGGCCTGGCATCATTAGGACACGTGGGGGATGGCACCTGCTAAGCTGGAAACGGGCTCAGATTTTTGGTAGGCATCAAAATCGGATGAGGTAGTTTCCAACAGTTGTCTTTTAACAGCTGCTCAAATCCATAGTTTATAAAATTCAGTGTGACAATACCTATTGTTAAGAATCTCACAAGCTCAACCAATAAACCCAACTGAATCTAATCAATTTGTAGCAAGCTCATTGCAAAATAGATTTCAGAGAGCTTGACACAGAGCTACTGCACAGCAGGAGTCACAATTAGCTCATGTTTGAGAATTCTGCCAAAAGATGCACCTGACCCCCGAGTTAAATCCTGCTGCTGTCTTGCTGCTATCCCCAAGACAGACAGCTGGGCAATATTTATGTGGCAAACAGCACATAATGGGTTTATGAGAAAATAATTACCCACCTTTTCCATGCCTGGTGTGCAGCTCAGTTTGCTTTGAACTTGTAACTCCATGTCTGGCACCATCTTACACCTGATGTCCAGAAGAACAAAGTCCTCCTCTCTTGCCTTTGATTACAAGAACAGCACCGCAACCATGGGAATCACATCCCTGAATCACATGCAGCCACTTCAGTGGTGAGAAATGCAACTTGGAAACAAATTTCTGTACTTGGGTGCATTTCTGTGTGTATGTTGATTTACCCCTGCTCGTTTAGCCCTACATCAAGATGTAAAGAAATCAATCAGAAATGTTCAGATCCATGCCAGGAAACAAAACAACTGTGCTGCAACATTCAGGTACAAGAAACTTAAGAAAGAGTGCCAGTCTTGTACTGCCTTGTAAAAAGTGGGAAGGGAGGAAGATTCAGGACAGTGTGCTACGTTACAGTTGGGAAGACTTTTTTAAATTTTCTCTTCTTTAATTTCTTCTTCTTTCTCACACTTTCTACACAATTTTGAGGAAGCCAAATTGTCAAACTGTCAAATGAGTCAAAAACCAAAGTAACACACAGCTCTCTAGAGGGACTTAAAAATCATCAAGGGACTTAAAATCTCTCAGGACTTCATCAGACAAAGATAAAAATTCTTCTTGCCACTACACTGTATCCTCTCACTCTGCTGCTGTTCCTGCCTCTCTGAAGTACTCACCCGCATCACCACTCTGATCTGGTAGCTGGAGGAAGGCACTTTCATCTCACCAGCCCAGGCTAACTGCTCTCTGCCAGGAGCAATCTTCATCCCTCCTGCCTCCTAAGGCAGGTTCTCTTGTGGCAGAAGTGCAGGGAAAAAAGCACAGCTACAGCTGAGTTTCTGAGGGAGCCACACCATAAAAGCAAAGCTGACAGAACAGAAAGGCAAAGCACAGAGAAGAACGCCAAGGACAGAACTGAGACAATTACTAACATGTCCACAGCATGCTCAAAACGTCAACATTAAAATCCATTATTCAATGACTTTAAATTAGAAAATACAATAAGCATAATCTGATCATCATCCTAATTGTCCATTCAATTCTCCCATGATCTCCTGCACTGTGACACTACTTGAGCCTGACTCACTTACTCATCCCCTTGTTTTACATCAGCATAACTACACTGGTGTTAGAGCTGAAGTCTGAAGTACATCTGTCTAAGACAGATGATGTGAGATCAAGTAAAATTTAGTCTCTCCTATATCAGCTTCTGCTTGTTTCTGGAAAACTTCCCCTCAGTCAATAGCGTCCATGCCAGAACTAGAATGAATTGAATGTACATGGCAACTCTACATAAGTACAAAATAATCTGTGACCTCATTTATTGCAGCTTCTCATACATTCATTTTCTCAATGTCCACTAGGGAAAACAAGATCTGAGTGGGGGACTGTTGTTGTTTGATGACAGTAGTTTGCCTCACTTCCCAAACTCCTCTCCTGTCAAACTATGACAGGGGCATGCTGCAAGAAATTACATCACTGGCTCTCTCTCCAGGGTAGACTTTTCTGCCTCAGTCTCTTCTGTATCATATAGACAAGAAGTATAAATCCAGCCTATGAATCTGGACAGAGATGACATTGTTACATTGTAAGCTTACTTTATTTGCACACAAATAAACAAGCTAAGTTAAACTTTATAAAGAAATGCATCCCACAGCTGCACAGACTTAATGCTAGCTGCACTAAACTTATCATACAGATATTTTTTCACTTAAAAAACGACATATATCCTCCATTATTATTTTACATATATGTATATATAAGGAAAGTACATATAAATACAATGGAAAAATACATTCAAAAGCTTTTTATAAAATTGGCACAATATTATTTTGACTGCAATAAAAATATTTATGAGAGAAAGACAGATGCACGGAGAAACACAAATACATAATGTCTAGTGCTTCATCTAAATCCTGAAAATAAAGTTTAGTCTTTGGCATTTCTAAAAAAAGTTAAGTTGCAACTATCTAGAGTCCCAGGTTACAGCCTCTGCTCCACCCTCTTTGATTCCACTTTGCGCAGGCTTTGCCGGCTGCAAGTTTCCATAATAATTTGCAAACAGGCGGAGAAACAAAACCAACTAAATATGTAGTGTCTTCTTTCAAGGGCTCCATCCAACCTTCATTAAATTCAATGGAAAATATTCTATTGCCTTACTCAGGCTGAAGGCTATGCAAAATATTTAAATTGATTTGCTGTCAAAGTGATGGTCACCCACCAGTGAAAAATAATTATTACCATGTAACAAAACCATGGAACTGCCCCTGAGGCATTCCCTCCCTCATTTTCCCCTTCCCAGTGGGAGAAGTCATGACCAGCAGCCAGGGAGATGATCCAGCAGCCATGGGTAACCAAACCCTGAGCACACAGTACAAGTTGCCCGAGAGGTTTTCTATCCAGCGTGTGAAATGTGGTAGTGCTGCGGCAGCTTCAGTCTGGAAATTTAGATTGGACTTGGTCTCAGCAGGAGCTGAAATAAATCCAAGCAGTGCCTGCAGATGCATCTGTCCCATAAACCCAGCATGAAATCCAGGAACATCTCTAATTCAACAGCAGCTGGGGTTCATAACACAGAATTTTTCTGTATAAGCCACGAAAGCACAACATCCATCTGCATTTTTTGCCTGCAAGGTAAAAGCTTTTTGTCCATCTGTTTTATCTTCACACTACACAAAAGCAAAATATTTTAAGAAAGGCACATAGCTTTTTGAAGCAGTAAGGGAAATGCACACCACAGTCTGATTTTCTATGCAACTTCTATTATGCATGTACCTTTTCATTTGACCACCTCACATATCCAACCTGCTGCAAACCTAGACTGACAGAAAGGCAGCTTACACGATGATATCCTTTTAGCTATAGCTAAATCAAAATCAACCCTTCAGTAAAAGTCTCTTTTCTACACATTTCTGGATCAATGCAATACAGGACATTTTGAGGGAAAAGCAAAACACAGCAGACAAAAAGAAAAATAAGTGTCTATAGTTTTAGCTACTGACAAATGCTGCAACTGTTGGCTTCTGATACCCATCCTCTTCACCCAAAAAAAGATGTATGGTAACCTTGTTAATATCAAAATTTTAGCTAGTGATATTTTTCATGGCAAAACCATAGATCCGATCAATGGTATCTGAAAATGTTCATAGAGACACTGTGCATAAAAAAAAAATTCAGGTTACTTCTGCTGACTGAATGCATGCCCTTGTTATAAAATGCACAGATTTTGGTGGATTATCCAAATAAGTTCTGGTTCTGTACTGTCTTCTATTCTTCAAGGAGTGCTGTATAATTTGTGTAATCTCATTTTAAGCAAGAAACAAGATAGAACTGATGCCTATGAGTCTTTATAAATGTGCCAGAAAGAAAAATTATCAGAAATCCTTGTCCCAGCCTGAAAGTTCATCTGGAGGGCTTCCCACTTCAGGTGGATAGCTGTCAAAGTAGCTGTAATCAGTCGGTCCAGACAACTAGGACATCGAAAACACAAACAAAAGGGTGTTTCAGAAAGTACCTTTTGAAAATGTTCTCTATTGATTATGCATAATTTTGTTGCTCCCAACATGGAAACGAAAGGCTAATATGGTACAGATGATGTCTTTCAACGGATGCAATTCCTCATTCTTTAAAAGAAATACTTCCATTAATTACACTGTAAAATGGAACAGTGGCATTAGCCTTCTTGTACAAAAAGACTTCCCAAATGTTATCAAATCCTCAATTTCACCCAAAGCCCTGTTAATTCAGTAAGAAAACTGGGCCACACTGTACAATTTGGATGCTATTTAAGACCAAATCTACACTCATAGGGTAGCTACTCAAAGCAGACCTCAGAATTACTTCTTGTTTCAAATTAAGATCAAAGTGAGTTTCAAATGCTTTACCCTTGGTCTTTTTTCATTTTAGGGCAAAACCAAATAGGCCATTTAAAACTGGGAGCTTACTCAAGGATGTGTTGGAACTCAATAGTAGAAGAAACAGGAATTCGTACTCTTCACAGTAATATGAACAGTGCATCTTAATAACGTGCCCATTACCAAGGGAGATACATTTTTCCAATATTAGTTTCTGACCAAACACCATTTGTTCTAGTAATGGTGAAAATGTAATGCAAAGTACACAGGCAGAATAATATTTCCATTACTTGACTAACTGTAATTTATGTATTGCTTACTGTCTCTCTCTCTTTTGTTCATTTTTCACAAAAAATGTTGAACTGTAAGAATTCAAATGCATCTTCAGGAAATTTTGCTATTATCATCAGTTCTCCTTTGTAGCCAAGCTGTGTTAGTAAACCATCATGATACTGAAAGCCAAAACCAATACCTCTCTTTTTAAAGGCGATGTTAATTTCCTCACTTTCAGACTATCCCAGTTAAAACCACTCAACCACCTGATTAAAAAGAGATGAAAGACAGGGAGAGACCAAAAGAGAAAGACAGGTTCTTTTCTGACATTATACCACAAAGATCTGAAAAATCACGTGAACAAGGGCTATGAGAAGTTTTTTTCATGCCAGCTTCTGTAACACCACAGTTAGAAGGAGGAATCTCAAGCACCATCGTTGCCATACAGGGCAGGGGCAGCTTCAGGCCACCAGGCATTCTGGCACTTCTGTATGGAGGAGGTGCAGAGACAGGCAGGTTAATACATGCAGAAATACAGCCATGCAGAGACTTGTGTGTCTCCTTGGAATGCCACCCTTCTTACAGCATAAGAAGAGGAAGACAAGCAGAAAAATCACAAAAACTGCTTTCCCCAAGCGCAAACTGTAGGGCTTAGAAACAACTCAGATAAAAAGAGAAATCAGAAAATGTTTCATTTACAGAGGACTTTCTTCATTAGAAGAAAGACTTGAATTAGAAAAAAATCATTATGAGAAAGACTTTCTTTGTTACAAGAAAGAGGACAAAATGCTAAAATTATTGCTCTGGAGCCCTTAACTCCTCATTCTTAAACATCAAATGTTGAAGGGTCAGGAGGTCTGAGACGCTGAACTGGCATCGATTTCTATAAGAACTGAATTACACTCCTACATCAACAACCTGCAGTAAAACAAGTAAAAAATAAGGTTTCTAGATAATCATGCTGAGGATTTACATTCATATTGTTGCTTGCTATAGTTGCAAAAACACTCAAGAGCAATAGAGATGGCTATGAGTTTACTTGTCTGGGTTCTAACATACTAAATATTTCAAATTAAACCCCAGATTTTCTTCTTGGAAGTCTCTTTTTCTTACCTGTGCTTCTTGATGTCATTTATTCCATTCCTCAAATTGCCTAATCTTTCTGTAGGGTTTTGCCTCAGAAAAAAAAAAAAAAGAAAAAGAATAAGAATAAGGATAATAATATATCAAATATTCCTGTTTTAAACAGGGCATTTATAGGTCCTAACTGCTTACATTTAACAGTTGCACAGGGATGCAGCTTGCATAAAACATGTGGCCTCATGAGGAGATATAATGAGGTATTGCTCACCGCTCATTTTTTCTGAGGGTGGAGAAACCTTCTAGAAAGCCAAAACAGTGTCACTCAGCTGTGAGAAGCAGCACAGGGAAATCAGCCAGCTGAGTTTTAGTTGCACATCCTTTTTTTTTCCTAGCCAGCAGGTCTGAATTACAAAAGGAGGCAGATCAAAATTTACAGCTACAAAGATCCTTCCAATCGTGGTACACGAGAATGTTGAATACTGTTCCCAGTGCCAGGGATGAAACCCCACAGGAGCTGTGAATCCAAAGTCAGTGTCACCAGCTAGTGGTTGTGCAGGCCACTAAGTTAGGCTGGCCCTTTTGAAATACCACCTTCTGCACATTTTCTAAAGGTCTTAGGCCAGTCTTTAAGTGCCCTGTGTTTTCTGTAGAATCTACATGCCCAAGTAATTTTGGAAGCTTTTTTATTTTTTTTAACAATGCTCTTGATTTGAAAATCAAGTTCCTTAGCTTTTTCCTCAGCCCCTAGTTAATAAATTTTCCCAAAGATATGTTTCAGAAAAAAAATCCCAGCTACAGAGAAAGCCCAGAGCCTCTGCTGCCTCTGCAGCCTCAGAGGTGTGACACATTCAGGGGCATGCAGTGCATACTGAATACAATCAGAATAGAACATGCCATGCATAACAATTCCAACTGAAGTTGTCAGGAACTCAATGCTTGAGTCTGAGTCCTAAAAGAGCTCAATCTATCTGCACTTTGCCCCAAACTGCCCCTCCTACCTGCAGAGTCTGCGGATCAAGTCCTCAGGTCGCCTTGTTATTATTTTAGGAAAATCCAGCTTTTCAATGCCTTTGAGAATCAAATTGTATGTCATCATTTGATCAGCCCCAGAGAATGGTGGGCTAGAAAAAGAAAGCAACACTGATAAATGGAACATCTGGCAAGAGCAGATGTGGCCAGTACCTATTTAAGCAAATATTTGAGAATATAGAAAAAAATATGGAAAAAAAAGCCAACCTTCCTACTTTTACAACCCTCAGCCTTTCAGCCTGTTTAAAACAATAGAAAGGCTTGAAGCTGAGAAGCTTCCTGTAGGTACCAGATAAAATGCATGACCACATGTCCCTTTAAGCCTAACTCAGAGAAGCTTCCAAATTGTATTCCCACTGAGCATTCCCAAAGAGTTGTCATGGGAGTGTGCAAGGAGCTGAAGAGAGAGGCCTGCTCACAGTTCACCCACCCCACCGCACCCCATCACCCACTAACGGGGAAGAGAACGGCCTGGTGTCACTTGTTCCTCACAGGAAACAGCAGCAGCAGCTATAGGAGCCCTGCACCTGCTAATTATAGCTTGTGCCTGGATAAGCCAGAACTGAGAATATGTAACCCACTTGGTCTGTAACGTTTCTGAAATGATGGAAGGTAAGACTTGCATAAAGAAGTATTTTTCAAGGCTGTCTAAAAATAACCTTGGAAAGGTTTCTAATAAGAGACAAACTAGGTAAGAACTTTGAGTAGGAGGCACTTACCTGCCAGTGAGGAGTTCATACACAAGAATCCCAAGGGACCAAAAATCCACACTGAAGTCATGGCCTTTACTCAGAATGACTTCAGGGGCAACATACTCAGGAGTTCCACAAAACGTCCAGGTTTTCTGCCCTGATCCAATCTTCTTTGCAAATCCAAAATCAACCTGATCAAAATCAACATATGCTGCATAATGCAGAGGAGTTTTACACTGGGAAGCCTTAAGGTCTTAATTGCTTCCTTATCCCCTGCAAAGATCCCAGAATTGCTAGTTTACAACTAGAGCAACCACACAGCATAGTTGTGAAGGAGAGAGAGGTAATTCCACTGGGTTACTGAATGTTATAAAACAGATACATTTATTATCACAAGTAATTTTCTGAACCGTTTTGCTTCTGGGGAGAACAAGCCATGATTTCCTTGAGGACGTGAGATTTACTGTCCCTGGAAAGCAGTGGGTTGCTCATTGTATTCAGAATGGATATTTCAAGCTCCCTGAAGGGTATTCTTGTTGCACTTCTCATGGTCACTGTAAAGCATAGCAGGAGTTCTTTTCTGTGTTCCCTCTCTACAAAGAGAGGGAATCTACGATTGTAAATTGAATCAATGAACGTTGAACCTGTGATTGTTTGAGGCTGGACAGGGAGGTAATTCTGCACCTGGGAAGTGTGGTTTCCATTCTTACAATAAAACTGAATGCTGGGAGAATTTTTCCTGTTGCAGTTTACACTGTGGCAAGATTTCTCAGAGTCTGCAGCTCCTCAGTTTGTCCATGGCTTGCAGTGGCTTTGCAATGCCTTTTTTTTCTCATTGTGCAATGAGAAGCCTGCCTCTTTACTGCTGAAGCACAAGAGTTACTACACTCCAGGATGCTGGTTCTATAATTACATGCTATACAGGCACAAAAGGATAACGTTACAATGGATTACATCTTACCAATTTTATATATCCTTCAGCATCCAGAATTAAATTTTCTGGCTTTAGGTCTCTGTAGATAATTCCTATTTGATGCAGATAGTCAAAAGCCTCTGTCACGCACCCAACACAAAACTTGGTGGTGAATTCATCAAAGCTGCCTCTGGAACAAAAATAATCACAATCAAGTTCTGAAAACACCTCAGTCATTAACCAGATAATATGTAACAACCAGAATATTAACCACACTGAACCAAACATCTTTTCATTCAATGGAGAACCTACTCAGTAGCCACATGGGGCTGACTATAAAGGGCAAGGTTATGCTGTGTTTGCTGTTACCTGTCTCTCAGCAAGCTCCACAATTCCCCTCCAAGGCAAGCCTCCAGGAGCATATACACATATTTGTTATCCTTGAATGTGCGATACAGCCTGTGGAGACAAACAGCAGCAATTTAGGAAAAGCAAAGTAAAAAGCAAGACTTGCAGTGTCTTTCCTCCAGAGCTCATGTGTGCCAAACCTCATTCCTAATAGTGCTGCCCTGGGGGTCAGTTGGGGGACAAAATCAAGGGAACCTTATGCCCAACTTACTTTACAATGAATGGAGAACATATCTGCTCGAGGATTTTCTTCTCAGAATAGATATGCTCTTGCTGTTTGGTGTCCACTACGTGTTTCTTCTTTATACATTTCATAGCAAAAGCCATGTTCTCATTTTTAACTTTAACCTGTGAATAAAAATGATGAAAGCATGTGAGGCAAAGAAAGAGTGTTTTACTAAATCATTCTCAGTAGATACACTGATATCCATCTTTTTCAACACAGCACAGGACTGAAATTGACAGCTGTAACAAGGGACAAATTCCAGATTTTCCGCAGCACTGTTATGTACGATTTTAAGCCAAGCATCAGATATTTTAGTTTCCCAGTCCTCACTCATACAGAGAAATGTTCCCTCTGTTCATTCATTTTATATATACCAAACAGCAGCAGCTTGGATAGGTACTACATATTACAATGAGTTTATACCACAGTGGGTCCCAATTTCGATTTAAGATTTCTAATCGCCAGCATAAAAAAGGAGATGCAGTTTAGGAAGAATGTTTACAAATGATTTTACATTACACTGAAATATTATCCAATATGCAATAAAAAGATGGAAGTTAAAATAGGGCCCCTTGGAAGTGAAAGAAGCAGATATCTGTGTTCTATAGGTGGATGAGAATCCAATTTTTAGCTTAGTATTCAGATGCTGCAGTAGAATTCCAGTGTGGAATTTTTTTTGTGACGCATGAATCAGAATGAAATAGTTGATGGTCTAACTACTGTAAAGGATTATTGACTTCACTAAAAGCACAAAGTCTCCTTTAATTTACCATTACCTCCAGCAGCCTGCACAAAAAGCATTTCAGGCTTTTGTCAGACGTTTGCAACTCAGCCAGAGGCGAGTGGAATTTAAGGCTTTGGGCTAATGAAGCTCTAGGTGTCCCAGAAGCACAGCTGATCACGCTACTGAATATGACTCAAAAGAGCCATTGCAAATTGTTGGAAATTTCCCAGTGAACACAGCTCAGAGATAGCTCACGCTGGCTGGAGCTGCTGTGGGGCATACAGAAGCAGTTCTAACAGCACAGACTACATGGTGCCATTCAGATTGCTCCAGGTCCAGGCAGATTTCTGGAAAAAGGCCTGCCATTCAGGGGACATAATGCAGGCAGGCAGTCTGTAAACTCCACATGCACAAACTGATGACTGTGTCTAGTGACCAGGAAGGTACTTTTAACAGCAGGAGATAGAGGCACACAAAAATGGATTTGCTTCCTTAAACACCCAAGTCCTGAATTTTTTTTTTTTAATATGCATTGCTTTATGAAGAATTATTTCTGCCTGAGGGGCCCAAGTATAGAGAATACCAAAATCCTTCACATTATTCAGTGGCTAAATCAATCATCCAAGACAGAGAGCTACATGAATAATTTTAAAACATTCTCTTACAAGCTCAACCCTTCCGAACCCACCAACACCCAGAGTTGTGACAACTTCTAAATTCTGGAATGGGGAAGGAGGGAACTGGGCTACTTTCTCCTTCAGCTCTATCATCTCCAAAGACACCTCTTTGGTCAACTGTCCACAGAAGGATCTTCCTCTGCATTAAGAAAATTAACATAGGTTAGTACTTTTCCTTGCCATTAATTTTAATGGTCCTATATAAAGGAAAGGAAACAGAAAAGGAAGAAAGGGGAAGTGGGAAAAGAGAAGGAGGAAAGGAGGAGAAGGAGGAAAGAAAAACCTTTCTTTTTTCCTAACAGAATCTTAACAGAATCCTATGGAGGTAAATTAGAAGAAAAATGCTACTGAAATTCACTGAGTAGAATTGACAGTAATTTTAGCAAGAGCTGATCCCTAGTGAGACTCCTATTATGTGGGCAGATGCAAAAATTTGGGCAGTCCAAGCTGCAGAAGCAATGCTTGAAGGACTGTGTACCAGTTCCAGTAGAATGATCAGAAATAAGAATGCAGCTATATTTCTAAACAGAGGAAAACCACACTCTGCTAACCTTCTAGCAGTGCTCAGACTGAAACCAAAGGTATATAAACTAAAAGTGCAGCCCACCGCTAAGAGCAGACGTCAATACCATCAGTGCTACACTGAAACATTAAAAGTAAACTGTTTCTTTATGTCTGCTTCTTTCTTTTTGAAATGACCCTTAATCTTTTGCACAGTAATACAGTTTCCAGTTTAACTCAACCTGGAGTTAAAGTTGGACTTCAGGGGTTTTTACCAGTCAAAGAACTTACCATCAAAATGCAAAATCTATTTGAGCACAACATCATTTTTTTCCCTGTGCTCAGTTTCCCAGGCATAGAATGGATTCTTCTTTGGAAGTCAATACCCGGAGATTCTATGTAATTTTTGTATCGGAAAAAGTTTGTTGGGCTCCACAAGCATAGCCAGATGGTTTTATTGCAGTGACTGCTGTCATTCCTAGGGTCCATCTCCTTCAACTACCATTCATATTTTACTTACATATCTATGACTCTTTTTTATGATCACCTACTATGAGTGTAACAAACAAATGATCTGACTTACTTTGCATGTCGCTTTTCATCAGCTTGGGCCAGATTGGCCACATAACCTTCCAGGTAAGTTTGCAGCTCCTCATAAGTTCCAACTGTTTGATTAAATGTCCTAAAACCACAAAGGAAACATCATAAACTGCTGAACATTTAAGTCATGACCCAGTAGAAGTTGGTTGATACTCAAGGATCACTTCCTCCAGGCTCAAGAAATGATCAAGAAATCTGGCAAAGCGGGCAAGAGACCTGTGTGGAGAAATAATGAAGACCTGTAATTACTCAGGCTTAAGTGGAAAACACGCAGGAGATGGAAGCTGGGTCAGACTACTTGGAATAATATAGAGAGGTTGTCAGGGTAAATATAAATGAGACAAGGAAGGCTGAGGCCCACCTGGAATTAATCTGGCCAAGGATGTCAAGGACAAGAAGAAAGCTGTCTTCAAATACATCAGTAACTAAAGGAAAACAAAGGATAATGTGGATCCATTACTAAATGGAGCAGGGACTGGTGGCAGAGAAGGCAGAGTTACTAAATCCTCTCTTTGCATTGGTCTTCACTGACAAGAACAGACCTTAGGAACCTCTGACCCAGGACATCAGGATAAACATCACCACTACAAAGAGAGAAAGAAAAGAGTAATGCTGAACTACTCTTAAGCTTCTGTGCTCCAGCACCTGCTGTCAGCCTCTCCTCATTAGTATTCCTAAAGCACAACCTCTCCTTCAGGATTCATTTAAGGAAACACTGTGGTTTTGCCTACAGTGAAGTCATATTAACCCACTGAAAGTCACGTTAACCTACCGAAAGAGGATGCAAACCTTTATTAAAGTGTAATGTACTTACTCTCTGTCTATAACGAGGCACTCCACGTTGTACTCATCTGCAATAACGTTTGCTGATCTGACGTCATCACTGGGAATTGAAATGCATTAGGAGAATTCAGAAGCATATCAAAATCTTCAAAGTACCTCACACTGCACTCATGGAGGGTCACAGCTGCTCTATGTGAAACTCCTCAAAGGCCTCTGCAGCCTGTACCTGGATTAATGCTGCTGAACCAAGTACAAAATTTAGCCTTTTACTAGTCGTCATTATGGTCTAGCACTGTTTTTTTTTTTCCAGTTGCAATAGGGTTTGGATCACGACATCCTTTAGCAACCTTCCAGGAAATTAGGGTGAGATGTAATTATCACTACATCAGGATTTACTACTTATTTCTAAAATGATCCTTGGATATAAAAATTCCCAAACCCAAGCGATTCCCTACTCAATCACATGTGTAAATATGTACTGTGTGACTCCTTCTCTCTGTTTGTTACCACCATGGGCAATGGAAACAAGAGCTCATCCCAGTCACAATGGACCTTATCCATTCTGAAATCACCTGGCACAAGTTCTCACCACAGTTTTTACTGAAGTATTAACAATAAGCCACAATGCAGAGGGACAGAATTTGACTTCTATGGGGAAAACCAAAGGTAGATGCCAATGTAAACTTTCAAGCTCTCTCTGCAACCCCTCAAAACATTAACACAAATTTGGTCACTACCTTCATCTACTGACTTTACAATCAAAAGAAAGATTATATTCAAAACACCTATGAATAGTAGAACCTGACAGTGATGGGACAATTGAAATCCTACACATCATGAACCAGACAGTGTGAACTAACCTAATGAGGGCCTTTTCTCCAAAGTAATCTCCTTTGTGTAGATTTTTAATCACCTGAGGCTGCGAGTGGTCTGTAGTACTCTGGGTAACTATCACCTGCAAAGTACAGGAACAAAAATTTTGTAAGGGAAAGTTTCAAAGTATTGCAATATTTTCTTTCTTTTCTGTGTATTTCAGAAATGCCTTAAACTCAATAATGTTGCAGAAAGAGTTACAGATACATATTGTTATCCTCTCCTCTCAAAAATTACACCCAAACATTCCCTGACCCCTCTCTGATTTTCTCTGAGAAGAAGGAATGTATTCATTATTGGCGACCCCTCAACATTTTCTCCTCATTCTTTTTGAAAAAGAGCAGAGTAAGTCACATTTCAATGAAAGACTGAAAAATACTTCAGTTCCCACAGCGGGCAGATGCCATATGAGCTTTTCCTCTTCTCAGCTAAACAGACAGCGCTTCAGAAGCATTAACTAACATTTCCCTTCATGAAACTCTGCTCCCACAGTAGCACATTCTGCTGATGCCCATGTTAGCAAAAAACAAACTAGAATATCTACAGATGCAGAGATGTTTTGGAAACTGGAATTTTGTTGTGGAAAATTCTCCTGATTTAATGCTTTAAAGTCCTGTATCAGCCTCCATGGTATCAGCTGAGGGATAAAGGCTGCTGCCTTGCTCTTGTGGGACTAACAAACAAAAGGATTCTGAGACACCTCAAAGGCCATTCTCCATTAAGCTTGGGACTCCATTCCTTCTTAAACTTTTCCCAAGTCTATGTTTTGCCTACCAGATATGGCACCATCTAGAAGAAGATGTAGGGTCAGATCTCATTTACTAAAAAATTGACTTTACATCCCTGCCACAGAGTCAAGAGGCTTCAGGACACAATTTAATTACATTGTAATTAGAATAGCATGACATGGTTTCATTGTGAATGAAAAATTAGGCTCCCTGAACCTCTGCAATGCTGCTCCAGGCTTTTATCATGATATCATTAATTTAATAGCATGTGCTGAAACACTCTGCACCATTTTTACTGAAGACCACATCCCTAAAGGTAGCTTTTGAGACACAAGTGTTTGTACATGTTATTTTATAAGTAAGGTTCATTATACCTTACCTTTCCTTTTGCTATTATAAAGAAGGTGTTTCCCTCTTCTCCTTCCCGAATAACGTAATCTCCCTTGTCATAGTACTCCTGGTGGGGGGGCAAGTGAGAGAAAATATTGTCCAACAAATCTTTGAAAGGTTACTATGCAGAGTTCTTAACACATGTGGAGGTTTCATTGATGTTTAACTTCCTATACCCTTCATGTCTCCATGCAAAAAGAATAGAGTAACCACTGTCCTTGGAAAAAATTCCCAGCTATGGTTATATATCAAGCTTTTACTTTCAAAGGCTGCTGGCAAATGCAGCCCTAAGGCACACGGATATTTGGCTGGATTCATATGCTGGGGACCTAATGCCTTCTTCCCTTACATTTTGAAGTGTATGTGGTCCAAGGAATATGAAAGTATTACATATCCACATCACAAAGAGGCAAATTTGATTACCAAAAGAGTCCTGGAGAGAAACTTTGTACTTAATCTTAATAAAGGATAGATTACAAATCCTCTTAACTACTTGCTTGACTCCTTTGATGCCAAAAAATATAACTTACTTCTATGTCACTAAATGTTACTATTTTCCACCAACCTGGAATTCAACTCCGATCACTCCAAAACCACTCTCATATTAAAAAAAAAACTTGGTTGTTTTTTTTATTTTTGCTGATTTATTCTTCTTTGTTATTTTGGAAGCTTACTGAATAATATTTAGAAAAACTAAACAATATCTTACCACTTCCAGACAGTCCATGATCTTGGTTAATTTATCTTCAGGTAAGTTTTTCAGCAAGGACACACTTCCAGAAAACAAACAAACAAAAAAAAAAAGCCCCACAACCCAAAGTAGTTATCATTAACAATTTTTTATGATCTCTTCTCATCTATGCAATTTTTACAGTAAAATTTTTTAACTAGTTAAACTAGTGGTGAACACAGTATATAACTAAATCTAAATTTAGAAGGTTCAAGCATTCTCATCCCAGCTTTTAGACAGACAAACTCACACAACTTCGAAATGCGGCAAACATTGGTCAGTTTATAAATCAAATTTGTATCTCAGGAGAAGAAGGACTTTAGTGAGTGTAAGGATTGATTTCAAAAGAATCCAGCAATTACAAACCCAAGACATTATACCAATTCAAGAATATATTTTCAAGTGCATTGCAGAGACTACAAACTCAAAGGTAAAAATTTCAATACTCCTTGGACAGCTATTGAAAGATAATCTAATTGCAGTAAAAACTTTGTGAACTTGCTGGTAAGAATGAAAAAAACTTCCCACTCTGATCACTTGGACTTGTAAAATTAGGAAATTCTAGAAATTTCTATCTCTTTAGGCTCAGCAAAGAAGTGTGCATAGAAGTCAAAGACTGAGAGAGATGTGAAAATACACAAGACATTCTATGCATGGCCAGGCTTGGCATCTTGATTTGAAGGCATAATAGAATGGTCATTCTGTGCTAAAAAGATAAAATACTACATCAGCAAATTGTGGTTTGGAACCTCTAATTTCCCCATCTTCCTAAGGAGAAGCATGGCACCACTCTCAGTGTTCCCTGCAGGAGAGAATTCTTCTGCTTTACAGATTTCCTAGTAATTTATGTTGGAATTAGTTCATAAGTCGAGAGACATGCAGATCTCATATTCAAATCTCCAAAGGATAAGGAATATTCCTTAATCTACTCCAGCAGCAAACTAACTACTCATTGGAGGATTTATTTAACTTTATTTATTATATTGTTTTAAAATCTAGACCTGTAAGTTCCTGTCCTGGTTTGACAGGCAGGTAAAGAAGCCACCGAGAAATTAGACATGCCTCTGTGAAAAACACGTTAAACCACGAAAAAACCGGGGAAGGCCTCTCTTTCATTTCCGGTCGACAAGAAGGTAACAGGCTCTGGGCCCCTTTCTCAGCCAGGCCAGGCCGGGCGGCCCTGCCGAGGGGGGCGGGGGAGCCGGGCCCCTCCCGCCCCACCAGGGCGCCTGCCGGCCCCTTCATCGGCTGCCGGGCAAGAGAGAGACAGAGAGACAGAGAGAGAGAGAGAGTGATGCAGGGAAGCCCGTCGGGCCCCGTCCCGGGCCGGGCCCGCTCTGCCGCGACGGGGGGTGGCCGGGCCCCTCTCGGGGCGGGTCCGGGGGCCGCCGAGCTTTGTTCTGGCCGGGCCAGGCCCCTGCAGCTGCCATGCGGGAAGAGGGGGAGGCTGCGGAGCTCTGGCTGGAGCAGGGCTGGCCGCGGCTGTTAAGATCTTGCCCTCAGATCCCCTCCCCCAGCACGGCTGAGACCAGAGGCAGCCCTGCAGCCGCGCAGAGTGGCCTTGCGGCTGGAATTGAACGCAGAAAAAGCTNGATGGGAAGGACTTCACAACAGCAGATTTTCCTCCAGGCGACTGCTAGTCGTGAGAAAACCACGAGAGAACTGTATTTTCCCTCCTGTGGAGGAATCTCCAGAACCTTAACAAGGGGGACTTTTCTCCCTGAGTGTACTGTAGTAAGAATATGTCAGAAGTGGTAAACTGACTGAGAGTTTGAGTTTGGTTCTTTACATTGTCAGTGTTCAAAAGAAGTGAGGTAGGGGAAGAGAAGTAGCCTGAAGGGTTTGTTTTGATTCTTATTACTTTTCTTTTTATTTTTTTAGTTACTGTCAATAAATTTTCTTTATATCCTTTTGAAGTTTGAGCCTGCTTTGCCTTTCTCCTAATCCTGTCTTACAGCGAGAAATAAGTCCATTGGCTGAGAGGTCTCAAAATTAGTGAAAATTCTGAATTAGCGAACCAAAACCATGACAGTTCCCTATACACTTATACTACTACTTGAAGGCATTCAAGCACCTATTGAAGTTTCCTAGTGTGATGCAGGAGAAAAACAATTAAAATGGAAAAACACTCTTATGAGTCTTAAAAGAAAAAAAAAAAGACAAATATTCAGGCTTTTGAGGCCATATTTGCACAAAGAGCACCTTTTTCTCTCTGTTTACAAGACAGGCACAGTATTGTTGTGCACCTTAGTAAGTAGCACCAAGCAATATCAGAAATGGAAATTCATCACATTTACCTTCTAAGGAAGTTTCTGTATTGCTCTTGTCTGGTTTGTGCTGTCACTCTCATGATATTTTGAAACACTTCTCTGTCCAGTGCCCATGTTTTAACGTTAGTGATTGCTTTGAGAAAACAAAAAAAGAACAAAATCAGCAATGTTTCCGAATTATTTGATAGATGATACTACGGCATCAGCTCATGGTAGAACACAGACTAGCTATTTCACAAGGCCGAAGGCTGAATTATAAAATATCCAGCAGCTATTGTAATCAGACTTTTGAAAGAATTCAATTCCCACTTAAACAATGCTCACTAAAGTAAGGAATAGATTTTCAAAAGGTTCCTCTATGGAGCGCTTTCTGTGCAATTCCATAGGCTGAGCAACCTTGAAAATGACAGGGCTGAGCACTTGAGAAAATCTACCCTAATCACGGACAGTCACTGCACTCAAAAGCTGTAAAATGCAAAGAAGCTGATTTGAAAGAAACAAGAACATGGTTGGCTTTCCAAAACCTGTGTTGTTAAATACTGTGCCTTGGATCTATCTCTAATTCAGATTATATGCAAATTCAGATTGTATGCAAAATTATCTGCACTAAGATAGAAATAACAGAGGTCAAGAAATACATTTCATTTCATTTAATCCTGTGATCCTCACACACTTTTCCTCCAAACTATCCATTATATAAGGGAATAAAGGGTAAGAAAAAATATTAATGATGCATTTTCAAAAGATAATCAAACTCTTAATACAGTAAGCAGGCACAGGATTCAGCATCAAAGATGCAAACCACTAAGCAGCCTCTGACTGCAATCATCGACACAACAGAACATCTATTTTTTTAATCAAAAGGTAATTCTATTAAATTTATTCTCTTTTAAAAGATTCTATACCATATTCAACAGTTTTCCTTCTGCCCTAAAAAAGAACAAAACTGTGTTATCTGTGAGATAAAATTTACAGAAAAATTTGGGGCAATTGATTTCCTCCATTTATCATCAACATGGAATCATTTTTTTCAGGGAACAAAAATGCCAGGTTTAAAATGAAGCACAGTAGTTTCTCATTGTACACAATATACACATATGGTCTGCCATCTATCAAAATAGGTAAAAAATTTTCTGGAAAGGTGTTACTTTGGTTTTATTTCTCTCCTAGATAACATCTTTCAGTTTACTTTTCATGAAGAAAACATGGCAAGTATCCAGCCTATTGCAAATGTATTTCCTGTATCTTGCACCTTAACTAAATGAAGCAGTTATAGAGTTAGAAAAACACCTGCAATCTCCAAGATGAGATTAAAAAAGAGAAATTCAGAAACATAAGGGTAAATCGCATTGCCAATTTCAAATACAGCTACTGCCTGTGAAGATGCTGCTGCTGTCCAGCAGCCACTGGAATGTTGTTTGAACGAAATCCTTCACTTGTGAGTTTTCAAAGACTGCAGGAAAAGGGCGTCAGGAGATCCAGCATCAGGAAAGGTTTTCACATGTGTGTTTACTGTTCATGCTCAGTTATGATGTTGTACTGCTCTCCCTCCACAAGGATCACAGGAAATCTGTTAGGGAGGGGTGGATTTCTGCAGCGATTCCAAGTATTCAAATACCTTTTCTTGTTCATAATTGGACAATTCTTGTCCTACCTCAAAACCAATTAATGCTAGCAAAGGCCTAAAGCAGCTTGACATCTTATTATGCAGACACACTACTTTATAATGCTAATACTATACAGCAGGCAAAAAGAAAAATAGGGAACATATTCAATTAGAACAGCATGTTAGTAAGAAAAATAATCACATTAGTGATGCTGTTCTGTTTATCAGGCAGCAACAAAAACAGATTACATGCAGTAACTTCCATCTGCAAAGCCAGCAATGATTAAGAGTCTAAACTCGGCGCAGGAAGAAAGACCAAAAGCGTTTACAGCAAACAACTTCTTGTTTTAGTCTATTTACTTCTTTTTAAGTCAACGTGAACTCTTCATACTTAGTGGTGGCACAAAGTCCCTGCAGATTTAGACAAGAACAGAAATTAATCTTCAAACAACAGTATTATTTATGAAACGGTGGAGAGTGAAAAAATTATGAACTTAGCCATATTTAGTCTGTCACAGAGCAATTATGGCATGTTGGAAAGGGAATTGGTGGGTATTTAATGGAAGTACATCCAGTCTTATGCAGGAAGAGGAATATTTGTATCACAGCAACACTTAACAACTCCATCCTGGTCATTCCCCAAACTGCCAGCTGCAAATGGATCTAGGCAAGACTCAGTGACATAACGATGATACAGAGCTAAATGAAGTGGAAAAGCAACTAATTCCTGCATATTTTATTTCCTCTTGAATTAAACTGTACCTACTCTACTAAAAACACCATGGTTCTAATATGCTTTCAAACTGACTGCAATTTCATCCTCGGCACTGCATTTGACACAAGAGCCAGAGACCATCACCTCTACTAAAGCATCCAAAATTAAAACACAATCCTGCCCTACTTGTTGGTATGTTACAGATGAGGCTAACCAGCACAATTTGGAGGCGCCTAATTGTTTATCAGGGGTTATGCTAGAAACGGAATGGCATTCACGGCATAGTATTATTTGGGTTCCCAAGCAGAAAGAACTCAAGGAAGAAATATGAGTTTACTGTAGATAAACAAGATATGCAAACATCTATTAAATGAAAACTTCAAAGAAAATCTGGATATAACAGGGATATCACAAAAATTTCAGAGTTTTCATCTTGAATAACGTTGCTGTGTTTAACCCCAGGTACCTTTCACAGAAGCTGTCCGTGTGCAGTTGTATAAAATGGCCAGTTCACCAAATGCTGTCCACACAGGTATTGACGAGAGTAGTTTATTCTGCTGAAAGACTTCCAGACTGCCCTCTGTCAAAAATCATCAGGATAATTGGTATTAAACCTGTGCTCATCTGCACAGTATGAATGGAAAACAAATCAATATATTTCTGACTTTGCCACTCCCTGGAACACAGGAATTGGAGCAACAACACAAAAAGTGCTTTGAAACACGCGTACAAACCAGTAAAGATTTGGTTTTTTTAAATGTACTGCTAATCTACAGATGTGCTCTGGTAGGGAGGGCCATTCTAAATCCTGATGGATAAACCTTTGCAACAACAAACCACTCACTTTTGGTTCAGGTACTCTAGTGTGGTGTAAAGAAAGAAGTCTTGAAATAATGGTGACTGGAGAAATTACTCATGGTTTATCTCTTCATACAGATGTATGATATATATATATATGCAGAATGTAAAGGAGAGGGCAGAAAAATTAAAAGCACATTAAATCTTCATTGAAGAAGTTGTTCTTGAGCTTTACGAGCAAAAGCCAAAGAAAGTCTGAACTTCTTCACAGTTTATTGCCCCAAAACACCTTCCCTTAAACATGTTATCAAAGTTCTGCCCTCTTCTGTCCAAGGCCCACACCATCTCCTCAAGAAATGTTCTAATGTGCCAGAAAAAGATCCAGGTGCACATCTCCTTTCTGATATTTCATCTGTTCTCAAAGTGTTATCATTTTGTCTTGCAAGAATATGACCACACCATCACAAATCCTGCCTCCTCTTTTTTCCTGTAACATTTCTGTTTTCCTGACACAGTTACCATCATTTGTTTCCAACTAACCCATCCATATGAAGCCAGAAAATCAGCTTTCCAACATAGACCAGTTTGCTCCTGTTTAAATATTCCCACCTCAACAGAACATACTCTTTATAGTGTAAGCTCTAATTCATTCAAGTCTCTGGGACATTTAGTGGTCCCCAGTTGAAGAAATATGCAAATTATTAACTTTTTTTTTTTTTTAAAGTGAAATGATGAAAGACCTTATTGCTGATAGGTGGAAATTCCAGGTGTTAAACTATAGCTGATCAGCAATTTGAGGCACAGTAGCAGTCAGCACAAATTATTTCAGACTTATTTGCCTTATTTTAGGAAAGCCTTCTTATCCTAAAGTTTTGGGTTTTTTTCCCCCAGAAAAAACCAAGCAGGTCTTTTTTTTAAAAAAAAGCAACCTCTCAGCTTTGAGAACAATGAATGCAGAGCTCATCTTTCAATTTCCCATACACAGAAAACCGGTATCTTATGAATGTTGAAAAGTAAGTTTATTTCAGGAGTGGTTTCACTGTTGAGCAGTTCTCTGTATTTTAAATAATACGTGTTCTTCCTCTGGAGAAGAAAGGGTTGGTTACAGCTACAACAGAAAGGAACTGCTCGCCTCTGGGCTTTCAGAAATGAAAAAAATAATAAACAAACATTAAATCGAGACTCAAGTTTCCAAGGTGCTTTTTATTGCTCTCGCTATGTTTCATAAAAGTCACTGGTAAAACTTGCAGTGCCCTCCACAGGGACAAATTATTTAGAGGCACGAACACCCTCACTGTGATTTCCTGCAAAACCTTCTACACCCCTTTCCTTTTTCTTGCACCTGTGTGTTGTACAAGTAAGCAATATTCACCTTTGAGCACAAAGATGTGATTTCCTGGTTCTCCCTGACTGATGACGTAGCTCCCTTGCTGGAACGTCCTCTCATACATACATTCCACCATGTCTCGTGTCTGGTGAGGCTCCAGTCTCTTCAGGAACTGGTTTCTATTCAGGGCATCTATGATAAGCTTCTTCTCACTGGTTGCAAATGAAAAACCACAGAATTTAAAATGCCCAGCGTGGCTGGGGTTTGTTATTCACCAAGCATTCATTCCTTTCCAGAGGATTCCTCTCATTTCTAACACACTGCTCTGCCTGCCTTGCTTAGACCTTGTGGGAGATTAGCCTGGTTAGTGAGGGAATTGTCTGTGCTGTAATCACCTGGTGGAACAATCTCATAGAACAATCTTGTTCTCACTGCTCCCTGAGATAGTCTCTGCATCGTTTCCTGTTGTAGTAGATGCATATAAATGAGTGACTTGTGAAGACAAGCACTGGCTGTATTTGAGCTGCCGGTGGCAGAGCCCAGTGGCTGGATTTTAAGAAGGAGAAAACATGGAAAAATAAACAATGGATGAATCTGGATAATGCCTAACCAGCCAAAACAGCAGGCCATACATGTATTCTGGCAATCTATGGGTTCTGATTGATTTGAGTATGTTCTGACTCAAGGGCATCCTAAAAAAGCAGTGCCTCAACTCTGCACCAGAAATGAATGCAATTAAACTACTTCTGCACTGATGGGGCTTTTATGGCCCTGCTGATAGTTTCCTTTTACTGCTGAAGTGAAAGAGAAATTGTGCCTTCGAGTCCCCACACTCCTAATGTTGACAAAGTCAAAACCCTGACAGATTTCTGAGGCATTTAAGGCCTCCTCTTGTTTGTATTCATAAAGCAATGGGAGGTTGTCATCAAAACTAGGTTATGTGGGAAAAATTTCCTGAGGACAATCCAGGAATGAGCAAACCTAGGGCACGTAAATACACTTACATTGTTACCAGCCTTGTAATGACTGAAAATAAGTAAAGGTGATGAGATGATGCAGGAAAATAAAAGCAAGTAGCTATGGTGAGGACTGTGTTTAGAAATAGGGATCATAATTTAGCTTCTGCTGAAAGCAACAGGGTTATTGGAATATAAGCTCTAACTTAGTTTTCATCTAAAACCCACCTTGCTAATTTGATTCATCCTGGCCTGCATCATGTGTACAATACTGCAATAAAATATAGTAATTGCATATAACCTGATACGTAAAATGAGCACAAAAGCATCCAGAACTATAGAAGAGGAGACTATGCTTCTAAAACTTTCATTACAATCATTCATGCTGAGATACTCCGAACAAAACTATGGCACTCAAACCCCTGCCATATGAATAGCATCAAATTATGCCATTTGTGGTACAAATATTTCTAAAAGGGACTGGTGACGCTCTGGAATCAATGCAAATTCAAGAGGCATGGAGCTTCCCCTCCTTCTGAGGCAGCACCTTGCACAAGGAGCACTGTAATGTTGCCTTATGCAGCAGTGGGGCTGCATTAAGTCCTTTCTCTGTAAAGGGCAGGCAGCTACTGGTAGCAGCAACTCCAAACACCCCTACAGACACTGTCAGGCTAATGGGTCAGTATTTGCTAATTACAGCAGGCAGAATTCTGTAGACAGTGAAGGTTAAACTTTGTTCTTACGTGTCTGAACTGCCTGAATTTGACCTGGTACAGTATTTACAGACCAGGTAAGGAAACCAAATGTTTGTGCCTTTCATCATTTGACTGTCTCAATAGCAAGGTGATGGGGTCTTACACAAGTGCCTGTGTATCACAGGCTTATCTAACTTAGAGGCATAGCAATGCACAGCAGTACAGCTTTGTGGTGCTTTTTGTTGGCATATGTTTGCTTCCAAAATATTTGGAAGATCAAATAATACTTTGACCACTATGACATCAAAAAAATGATGCACATTACATTTGGATTGCTTAAGCTGCAATACTTGCTTTAGTTCTGGCTGCTGCACTTTGCTAATCCACTGTCTCTTCTCCTGGCTTTACTCCTCACTGCTGTTACAATTCCGTCTCTGAAAGCACCCTAGAAAACCATGTGGTGGACTGCAGTACAAGGATTGTGCCAAGGAGAAGACAGGTTACAAACAGAACATTCTTAAAACTATGATTTAATCTACCCAGGTACTTGTGATGAAATATTGATGCAGTTCCCCTACTCTGGAAAAACACTGCCAGCTGAAGTTCTCAGCTCTGCGTGGTGACTCAGGCAGCCTTTCTGATTCATGAGGCACCCTCTAAGGTGCAGTGCCGGACATGATGGATGAGGAAACATGCCTCATAACTCTCAGGTCTACTATGGTAAAGACTCAGATATGCCACGAATAATAAAGCTCCCCACAAATCTGAAGGCAATAAAGTCACTGGCTGAAGTCCAGGTAAGAGTCTGGCTACCACCATATTAAACAGACTCTCAGGTTATGTCTACACTGCAAGGCAAAAGAGGGTCTAAGTTATGCTTTAGGATGCCAGTCTGATACCTCTGTCTGCAAGGTCAGCTCTGACCACAGAGGTTTCTGGGTCTGTCAGGGTCTAGAAAGGGTAATTGGATTCAAAGAGGAACAAGTAAGATTCAGTTCCTACACCATGATTGTTAGAAGCTGGAGGGAAGGAGGAAGCTGGCAATAAAGACAAATCCTCCCAAAAAAAGTAAGAGTCCCATCTGAAATACAGAGGTTACCCAGCACTCTTCATCAGAAGTCTGTGGGACACAGGTGATTCTTGTTTAAAGCTACCCACAAACTCAACCAGAATCTATCACAGCTGCAAAGTCTACATGAAAAAGATGAATACTTTAATCCTTATTTATAATGAGGAGAAGATATAATTATGATATAATTAATAACCTTGTAACACAAACATAGAAACCCACTGAAACGAGCTCACCTGGAATCCTTTCGGACTGTTGCTTTTTCAAGGGAAAACATAGTTTGCCTGCTCAAATCACACAGTTGTGTTGTTGGCTCTGCAGATACACCTTCCTTGGCTCCTCTCCTCCTATCAGCAGAAACTTTAAATGGAGAAGGCTGAAGAGAGTTTTCTCCTTGAGTGCTAACAACATCCTGCAGCTTGTTCAACTGTATACACTTGCTCTGAAGCTCCTTGGTGAGTTCTGCTATGACCTTAGTCTGCATAGCCAGCTGTTCCTGAAGCTCAGCAACATGGTTTTGACTCTCTTGCAACTGCTGATCTTTTCTCTTCAGCTCCTTTTCCAGTTCAAGTACCTTGCTGCAGAGGACATCAGCTTGGCCATTGATCACATTGATGCCTAGGCAAGGGTCCATCAGAAACCTGTGGCCGGCAGCACAGCCAATAGCGAGGTTTGCCACGTGCCTATTCGGCTGTCTCAGGTGCTTGGGTTTCGCTAATCCATTCCCCATTTTGTCCAGAGACCTAGACGGGAAAGTAAATTTGCAGTTTTATTTCATTCCTGAAGAAAAAAATAAAATTAAGTCATGGAATGTTGAGTGGTGAATTTAGTAATTTGCTGGCAGCTGAATTTGCCACATGCAACTGTAGTAAACACAGCTGACTGCTTTCATCTTCTCCAGTCCTGCAGATCAGCAGAGTAAAGGGCAAGAAGAAGAGGCAGGGAGGGGTGGTAGAAACGAAGCAAAAGATCACATGGCTACTACTTCATTTTTGTGAGTTGAAGAGATGTGTAAGCTCCTTTCAGCCTAACAAAGACAAAACAAACAGTAGGAAGCAAAAAAGCTTGCACTTGACTGCTAAAGCAAGAAAATGGTCAGAAGTAAAAATTAAAAGTTGGGTCACTTCCCCATTGAAGAATAACTACTGTGTACACAGACTAATTTAACCAGTGGGTACATACCTGCCTGGCATAAAGGATTTCTGATGTGTAAGTATACATGTTAACACACAGGCAGCTGGCATCATTTTTGCCGCTCACCTATTCATCTAAAACTGGCTCATATTTGTTAGTTTAACAGCTGCTACTGCTGTCAAGGAAGAATTATCTTTTTATGGGGAATTACAGCCAATTCCATTGGCTACTCATGAAAAGTGACCAGGAAAAAAGTGGTCCTGGGCTCTTATCAGAGCACACCTATGGCTCATACAAGCACTTGTTGCAAACCAGCAGCCTTCAGTAGATTTGCAGTGAAGTGACTCACCTTCTTCCTCAGACACAATCTTTGGCATGTTTCATTGGATCATTTCAAGAGGAGCAAGGAATGATACTGCTGTTGTGGTCAGGTATCAGCAGGCCCAAAGCAGCTGCTTGTCTGCCCCATGGATGAAGGACACCTTATTCAGGCTGAGCCTGAAATGATGTGGATTAAGACAATCTCTTTCACTATTTTTTGGAACTGGATAAGAACACAGCCCTGACAATGTACGTTGATCAGACAACAAGCTCCAACAATTTGCTTTAACTTGTTAGGGTACCATACTTTTAACAGATGCACGTTCTGTTCTGTTTTACAACCTTCAGTGGGTCAGAACTGAAAGAGCTGACAAGTTATCTCACATTCCAAATCCAGTTTTCTTTAAAATAGTCTTTCTTTCCAGCTCTGCCTTGCTTGTGACTTTGAATAACATATTTTATTAGTGCCAATTTCACAGATACATTTTGACAGCTAGTGCTTCAGCCTGTTAACAGGGACACCTCAGTATGTCAGAAATGAAAGCAAATCTGTATTGCATAGGAGAATTTAAACAAATTGCACATCAGGGTACCAAACCAAAGGGACCTCTGTGTCACTGCACATGGCTTAACCAAAGATCTTAGCTCAGCATGCAACCATATTCAAAAACAACCCCAAACAACAATCAACATAAAGTTACAGTATAGAGAAGAGATTATGGAAAACACATCACCACACTGTAACAGTCCCTGCTACTAAATGCAATCGCAGTCACTGCATTTCAAATAAAGGATATCTCATAAAACTTAAAAGGGCAGCGGAAAGCAGAGTGACTGCCCAGGGCACAGAAAAATCTACTGCTTGGATTGTACCCAGAAACAGAACAGGTTTACTGTGTGATGTCTGAGGTTCATAATCTATCAGCCTCACTGGAGTGACAATGTTAGCAGCTTCTGTCTTCCCATTGTATAGGCACAGTTAATTGCCAGTGGACAATGGAACAGGCAGTTGGATCTGACAGATCCCTGTTTCCACATGGTGCCCTTAACTGGCCAGTTGTGTAGGAAACTCATGTATGTGGCAGGAATCAATAAAAGATTGACAGGTGATTCTGGTAATTCAGCCTTACAGTAGCTAATTCTAGCAGAAAACTTAAAGCCTTGCTCCTCCAAGATCTGACCAGCTTTACCCACAGCTCAGGAGACGAAAGGCACAACAGGGCATTCATTGCGCTGTGCTTGCCTACAGGGCACCGCACACGCTCCTTCGAGGTCACTGGACAGACGGGGCCAGGGACCGGGGAGACCCAAAACCCATCCGGGAGAGACGGAGGTGTCCGCGCCCGCCGCGGGCTGCTCGGAGGATGCTCCCGGGATCCAGCGCCAGCCGAACCCGGGTCTGCCGCAGGCCCGCGGGGTGCCGGCGCTGCCGGGCCAGCACCTCCGCCCAGCCGGACCCCAGTATCGCCCCAGAGGCCGCGGCTACCCCAGGCTCCCCGGCCCCAGCCTACCCCGGCCCCCGCCCGCCCGATGCCGCGGGCTGCCCTTACCTGCGTGCCCGGCTGGCCCGGAGCCAGGGCGGGCTGGCGGCGGCGGGGACCGAGCGCTGCTCCGCGGGAGACGGGCTGGGCACGGACCCGCTCCCGCTGCCCGTTACGGGCGGCCGGGGACGCGGCGGGGCGGGAGAGGGGGCGGCGGTGCTGGGCCGTCCCTCCCTCCCTCCGTCCCTCCCTCACTCGGCGGCGCGGGGGCCGCGGGGCGCCGGGCTGGCCCCGGCCCGGGCAGCGGCAGCAGCGATGCGGGGCGTGCGGAGCCCCTGGGGCCGGGCCCGGCTTGGCTGGGAGGCGGCAGCCCCGTCCCAGGTGGGCAGGGACGAGCCGGGCTCCTCAACGCACCCCACCTGGCAGAGAGGTAAATGCAGGGCCCAGCTGAGGTCGGGCCACGTCGGCCAAGTGTTTGTCCTGTTTGCTTTCCGCTGCCCTCTGCCTGGGTCTTGGCGTGGCTATCGGGAACACAGCTGCAGGGATCTTGGCAGCCCTTATTCTCTCAAACTGACCCTCAAACACCGCTGCAAGGAGCTTGCTCATGTCCTAGGATACATCTTCACTCAGGCTCGCCCCAGAATGGAGCATTGCCTCTGTTCAACATTGACTCTTGGTAGAGTACAGCGTTTCAGGAGAGCTGTTCTCTCCTAGCACATACCTTTATGTCGATTCAAAACATCTGTCTCCAAAGGTTGTTTACCTGAACAGCTTGACAAACCAGGGATGAAAGGATTTTACAACAGGCAAAGAGCTGCATACATATCTGTCCTATGGACACTGTCAAGAAGACTCGATCTAACGCCAACCTGTGGCCCCTAGGACACTGGCTCTCCAATTTTCTTCTCTACAATTACCCTCTCCTTTTGGGACTGCCTACTTATAAATCTTCCTTTGGTTCCAACAGAGCTCAGTGTTCCACAATTGCTGTCCATGTCTGGGATGAAGCAACTCACATAAATTCTAACAGGACCGACCCCCAAAAGAAAAAATTATAAATAAATGCTGGTCACACACATTTCACTACTCAACAGCCTCAAACCAGAAATGTTATAGTGCTCAGTGAAGTATGTGATGAGAAAAGTTGTCCCAGCAACCCCTTACACTCTGGAAGTGAGCTGTTCCAGGATACAGCAACTGACTTAGATTCCCTGAGGCAGTTTGTCAGCACCCTCTTCTCCTGTTGCAATGCTCCTAAGAAATGCAGCCAGGAGTCCAGAGACTACTCCCTGTTTGTGGTACAGCAGGGCTGTGTGGGGTCTTGCTCTTTGCTGGTAAAGTGAAAAAGCTAATGGGTACATCCAGGAGTTCACCTCCCAGGAGCCTTTGGAGATCAGCATTCCAGACCTGAAAGGACTGAGATCAGCTGCAGAGCACTGTCTGGAGGGCCTCATACCTGTGTGGGCAGGTCCAGCTGTCACACCTCTTCTAAAAATTCCTTAGATATCTTACAGAGCCGTTTTATCCCTTCAGAACTTGCTTCAGGGTAGCAGTATGCTTGGGTAAAATTAGAGGTGCTTTGGTCAAGCTAAATTAGAAGTTCATTTGATACAAGTTGGCTTGAAAATTTGGAAAGCTTGCAACTTATTTTGGTGTTCTTGTGAAAGAAAAAGCTGTGCAATCATATCACACAAGGCCTATATCCTATAATAACCACTGCCCTATCTGCAAACTGCAGGGACAGCAGTAAACCTATGAAGCACAACAGGGGTGGCCTGTTGTTAATCCTTTCCATTTGTACTGTTGTCTTAGAGAGAAATAGATGAGACATTTATTGCCAGGCAGTATTGAGGAGCAGAAGCTTGAAAACATGGGGATTTAGATTGTACCTTTCTGCTGCTTTCATGTTTTGTAACAGAATAAAATTGATGGTGTTAATGTTGCTTTATTGGTGTTTATTTTTTTTAGGTAGAAATCAAACAGGGATTAGAAAATAACAGTGCTTCTGCCTCTTTTATACCTTGGAAAGTATTTCTTTAAGAATTTTGCTCTTAATTTTGTGACTACTGATTAAATCAGTAATCTAGAAGATGGACTTCAACCTGAAACACAACACAGTCTCACTTGCCCACAGTACTTCCAGAAAGAGTATTTTGTTTGGGGTTGATCCCTTCTTCCTTTCCACCTCAAATAAAAGGTTTTTTTATTGTGGGTGTGGGGTTGTTCTTGTGGTTTTGGCTCATCTACTAACATAATTAAAAATCAAACAGTCAGAAAAACATTGTTTAAAACCTAAAGCACATCAATTATCTAAGCTCTACTGCTGTCAAGAAAAAAAAGCAAGCATGTTTTGTTTGCTAAAATGTATAAATAACTAAAGGTTTTGGTAGTTTTCATGCTGGCTTTGTGAATTTGTCACTCAGCACCCCTGTCTGCACAGAACTGTAAATAAATATCTCAAGCCTGAGAATTGGCCTCTTGCACAGAGGGACAAGGGTGTTGTTTTTGGGACAACACCCTTGGAAAGAGGTGGTGCTGCAGTCCTGGTTTGAGGCTGGGATCACAACAGTGGTTTTTCAGAAGGCAGCAGACAACAAGAGAGATCCTGCTTTTCTTTCTGTCCCCATTTGCCAAAAAAAATCCTTCTCTTCAGCCTTGTGGGAAAAATAGCTTCTCATCCTGCTAAAATGATCACTGGGCAAAGTTCACCATATTTTACTGCCTCTCTTTAAAATTGATTGACAAGCTGAATGTTGCTAGGATGTCTTGAGCAGCCTCTTTATGCAGATATGATAACAAAGATTATGGCATATAAAAGAGGGAGTGTATGAGGGAAATGGCACTGCTTCCTGATTCCCAAACAGAAACCAGTCTTTAGACTACATGAAAGAATAGATGGTATGAGGATTCAGTTGTGACCCAGCACACTTGAAAAGACACTCCATATCACATTTCAAAGCATCCTGCTCTTGTTTTCACTTTTTGCATGCAAACCTTTTCTGGTGTTGACCCAGGTCTCATCCTTACACTGAAAAGGTTCTCCTGTGGGACAGCTCATCAAGCCGTAAGTTTGAGCAGCCAGGTTAAATAGCCACAGCACTGCTTAAAAGCATTCCCTTTTCCTGACCACTCTCCAAAGAGATCCATCTTAGTTCAGCATCACTGGTGGTGGGAATATAGTCCTGCACTGTGGAACAAAACTCACCAGGAGGGCCTGAGGATCATCTCTGCCTCAAGGGTGTCTAGGCATGGAAAGAAACCCTCACAGCTCTCTTCGCACTTCCCCTCCCTGCCACTTTTTGTCTCTTTTCATTTCTTTTCCCAGCTGCTCATCTCAGTGCTACATTTCAATTTTCTTTTGGGTGCAAACATCTGGTAGTCGAGCTGGTGATGGTAGCTGAACAAGGGAAGCCAAACAAGGGAAGGATGCAGGGTCTTTTTTTCTTACACTTTGGTCCAGTGATAAGAAAAACAAATTCTGCTATGCAGCAAGGATTTATTTTCAGGTTTTTTCCCCTTTTACCTTGTCACTCATTTTTTTCCCTCGTCAAGCCTCAGGGACCTGCTGCCCCTGGGTGTTTAGAAGAAAGGGCAGACTGTGCCCAACACATTGCAAGTCACTTGTGCAGTGCAAGTGTGCTCAAAGCAGGAGAGGAGGCTCTTCCAGCAGTGCAAGTGACACCTCCCCAAGCAGAGATGCTCCACAGTGCAAAGAATGGCTTCAGTAAGTTCTGCCAGCTGCAGATAACCGCACCCCACTCCTCCTCGAGACAGCCAGAAGCAGTTGGAAGCAGGAATATTTCCAAACAATGTGTGTGGTCCTTTCTGGACCACCTCCATCTTCTGGCCTCTCTTCTTCTGGGATACATTTTGTGTATGCTTTGGCTCTGTAGCTCAAGAAGAGAAAGGAGCTACACATCACTTTGTTTTAGTACATGCTGAAGAACTGCCTACACAAGACACAGATCCTTCAGTGTATGATGCATCAGGAAGAGTATTCAAGCTCTCCCACTGAGACACTGTGCACTAGGACACGTATGGAGAGTATTCTGTAAATTAAAAGAAATATGTAGGGTCAGGGACTACTCCCTAAGGATCAACTAAAGGTGGGATCAATCCTACCTAATTTTACCTTTTCCAGGAAGCACAGCAAAGAGTGAGATCACTTCACCTGAGAGGAGATGAAGTGCTGGAGGTGCCTGGTTCTTTCCAGTGTCTTAAACTACACGTGCAACATCCTGGCTTGTAGGTGTGACATCAGGTGAATCTCTCAGTATACAAAGCGCTTTTGCCCAAAGAGCCCAAGGCAAATGTAACTTGACACAAAAGACTGGTCTCTAGAATGAGCAGATACTCCCTACCTCTGGCTAAGGTCTGTCTCTATCTCTGTTCAGTGTTTCTTCAAAACATTGTATGTTTCCAAGACAGGCGATTTCCTCGACTTTAGACAACTGTTTTAAGGCCATTTTGCTTTCAAATGTTTGTCGCTGGAAAAGCAGGAGCCAGCCTGTCGCCATGAGCTTACCTATATTATATAATTTGTTCCATAACCAAGTAAATTCCAAATTGCAGACTAGATGACTCGTCTGCTTACAGGCGGTAGTGGAAGCAATGTGATATCAAACTGATAAATGAATGGATTGAGAAAAGCAGCAAGAATGTGATTGAAATAAACATGTAAGAGACAGCACTTAGAACTAATGTTTTTGCATTTGACCAATGAAAAGTCTGGGAGAAAGGGGAGAGAGGGAGAATAAATTTATTCAAAACCATTTTTGGTTTTGGCTCATTGAGTTTGTTCCCCAAGTACTAGAGCATTTGTTTCCAAAAATTAAATATGTGGGTGATGGCAGGCTTGCTGCTTTTTTCTTTACAGAAACCTAGAGTTCTTTCTGGGGTTTGCACCTCCCCCTCTACAGTTAAGAGGAAAAAAAGGAATTACAATAGAAAATTTACATTGAATCATATACCACACTTGGCTAATCCCAAGAGAAACATTCAATGAGTGCAGTCTTGACTCAGTAGGACATAAAATTACAGGGAGAAAACTCTGTAAAACTGTAAAACTCTGATAATGCTCTCGATGATTTTCTCTTTTTCATTCTGCATTTTATTTCATCTCCATCTCAAAATACCTGAACACTTTTCAGTCGGGCATTAAGCAAGATGACATCTGTGCTGAATCTAATTTCCTTTACTCCAAAGAAACCAGCTTTCCAGGTGCTTCAGAACAGGATGCAATGCCCTACTTGAATTGCTTCTTGCTTTTAGTGTTATTTCAATTACAAGGTAGCTATTTCAAGGAAAAAGCTGAGAGAAGTGAGGTTGTGCAGGAAATGTGCCTCAGTAAAATTCATTAGGATGCTTAATTCTCATTGACTTCACACCACATATCAGCAGAAATTGAAGAGCATGGAGATAAAGCAGTTGCTGGCTTCTGGGTATGGTCACAATCTAAACATATTTTTTCTTGGGAACCTTAATTTATTTTTCCTCATCCCATCTCACCCAGATCTCTGGATTTGTTTCATTTGTATCACCAGAGGGCACCCTGCATCAGATTAAGGTTTCCCATCCACACCTTGAAAGGCAGAAGCTGAAACCAGGAAAGTTCGTGGACTGAAAGGGGCTTATGGGGAGAGGGGCACTGAAGGAGCAGCCACAGGAACAGCCGGTCGCACCTGCAATGTCAGTGTCCTCTCCTTGCCTGGCAGGGACAAACACTCACTCTCCACTCCTCCCCCCGGGAAAAGGACCTCTGCAATTTTAAAAACTCAATTCAAAAGTAGCAGACTACAGACAAGGGATTTAAACAGGACAACCATGTAACACTTAACTGAAAAGGCTCTCTCAGTCATGCTGGACATAACTGAAGTGCCTTCTTCACTTCTTTTTACTGAAAACCAGCTAACTACTGATACGCCAACTGATACCCTTCACAAGAGATTGTGTAACTATGACTTCCCATAGTTAATAAAAAGGAAGGAGTTTTTCTTTGAGAAGAAAAGGAGCATTTAAATAATCCAATCAAGTATGCTACTAATACATGAAATGAAATTTGTACAGACAAATAAATGCACTTAAATAAATTCCCACTTCACCTCTAAAGGTGGTGAATTATGGTTTCTAAAGTATAACAAGCACCTGATAGCACATCAAAATACTTGTACCATGTCCTGAAAATCTGTATTATGAAAGCAACCATCTGGGATAAATCTGAATTTGGTTTTGTATGAGGAAAGGAAAATTCTATCTGTTAAAAAGCTAACAGTGTGATGCACTGTTCTCATACACTTACCTTCTTCTTGAAACTTAATCTACTAATGACATACTCTGTGAATATTGTCCAGAAAAGATTTTCATTAATCTTTTGTGAAAAACAACTCACCACATATTGCAATTTTAAGTTCTCACTATACCTGTTGAAGCAGAAATTCACAGATCAGGTCTCCTTAATGCTCAACCCTCCAAATTCAGGTTGGATCTTCAAATGACACCTGTTCTCTGTGAGGTTGCTTCAGAGTACATAATGCTATAAGCACTTTTTTATGGGGGGCAAACAGCCTCTGAAGACTAATTCTGCTGGTCATCAAATTGAGTCACACAGGGATCAAGGAGCACCATCCGCTGCTTCCTCTGGGCCTGATCCTGAACTGCCAAACAGAAAGAAGTACCAAAAGAGTTGTATGTTTGCTCTAACAGAAATTAAGGAGAAACAGTAATGTTCCTCATTGTTAGCATCAGAAAAAATTGTTACCTTAGCAACAGTAGGAAGAAACACATAGCCAATACTTGTTTTACCTCACGTTTCACATGCTATTTTTCTAACCTTTTCTTACTAATTGTTCAATGTTTTGGTAAACTTCTACTGTTATCCTACTAAGTTACTCTTGTTGGTATTGGATGTTATCTCCTCTAAAGCCTGGTAGCAGATGCAGCATGCCTCTGACTCTTTTCACAAGAAAATCACTATGGTATTTCTGAGTGGAGCTTCTTAGGCAGCAAACCTGAAATTCAACATATGCAAGTCAAACAAACTACTATAACTTAAACTTTTATTGCTTACACTTCCTTCTATCTAATACTGCTGGCTACAATTATGTGATATGCCTGAGGAGAGGGGTGACAATTCATTTCTTACCAGATTCTCTTTTCTATTACTCCATAGATCCTCTTCTAATTCTTTTAATGGAAAAGCAGAATTCAACTCCTCTGAACTGTCTGGAGGAGAAAATGACAAGGGAAAGTCTAACTCCTTCTGAAATAATTTTCTCCCAGCCCTAATTTATTTCTGACTTCCTACATATACCCTTCTCCTAAGAAAAACTAATTTAAAAAGCTGTGTAAATTACACATTCCATATGTAAATGCTAGTGAGTTTTCAGACAATAAGGACTCGTTAATGCCAGGAAAGTTATTTAATCTTTTGACCACTAGGCCAGACTTGGAGGCCTGCAGAAGATCCTGCTGGTAACACCAACAGATATTTTGCTTGGTTTATTGTTCCCTGGAATACACTGGCTCCAGATGCTGCTTTCCCTTGCAGCTGGAAGTCCACCTAAGAACCATGTCCCCTTCCAACCTCTGGACTTCACAAGACAGGAGAAAAGCACTACAAGAAAGCACATAATCTGGCCTCACAGAATCACTGGCACTCAGACTTCTTTGGCTACATAAATATCTGATGAAAAAACAGCTGCTTTATTCACATTACCTTTTGCATTTTTCTTCCTGAAAAGTAATCTTCTTGAAAGGAGGACACTGTATCTACTTGGCTTACAGTGAGATCTCCTTTTGGGTCACACTGTAGCTAAAACTTTCTAGTGAAGGAGAAAGAAAAAAATCCTATTCCACAAGAGCTTTATGCAGCACAGTGTGAAGATGATGAAGTGTCAGTGGGTATCAAAGGATGTCCTTGCTGGCACCAAACCCTGGCAGAACTTTATCAGTTCTTTGAGTATGGAAGTGTCAGCTTAGCACATGCCTTCCCTTTAAGCAGGAAAAATCTGCTACCAAGATTAGACAGAGGAGCTGAGAGAAAAAGCAGACATTGGTGCACTACAAAAGGGTTATTCTTCTTTTCCAGCAAAGATACTGCAGGAAGCCCACAAAGGAGCATACTACACACAACTAGTAAGTGTAGTGGTTTTGGTATGCTGATTTGAGTTTTTTTGGCTAACGCACTAATTAACGTAGTGGGTTTAATGCTGACTAAATGCCAGGGCACCTATTAGAATTATTTATTTAATTTTTGCCGAGAGATAATAATTAGGAGGAGACTAAAGCAGGCTTAAAACTTTAAAGGGTATAAAGAAAACTTTATTAATAGAATTAAAAGAATGAATAATAAGAATTAGAATAAAACTTTATAACCCTTTTTTTTCCTCCTATACTTTTTAATTTATAATGTAAAGAGAGAAAATTTGGGACTTCTAGTTACTATGATTTTTAGAATAGGTTTTTTCTCATTTTTTTACGGAGAGGGGTGTCTTGTTATTCTATGGAGACTTTTCTACAAGAAATAGTTTTCTTGTCTTTTTAATGTCATAGCAAATTAGCTGCTTGGGAAAGGAAAATTTGTTTGCAGTGTGAAAGGTTTTTTATGCTTTATAGTTTTCTTATTTGTTTTTATGGGTTATGTTAACTTATGGGGTGCTATTTTAAGGATGAGCTGTTTTAGCCTAAAAGTTCTTTTCATCTATCTCTGAGAAACATATTTTCCTTTTTATTTTTGGGGCAAGGTTTCTTAGTTTTTTTGGGTTTTTTTTGCTTAAGCCTCTTATTAGATCATAATTACATTAACATCTGTTTACTTCAACATTAGTGCTTTTATTTATAGCTGTAGTTAGAATGTTACATTTCTCTAATGCATTTTATGAGTTATAAGAGTTTGATTTATCTATTATACTATAGTTTTATAAGAGAATTTTGCTTAAGACTAAAGCATCTTTTTATTTTCTTCTTATCCGGGATTTTGACTTTTTAAATTGACTTTGGTGTTTTTATGTGGTTTTCTATGTGTTTTTATTTTTTCTTTTTTTCTTACTTACGTAGTAAGGAAAGTCTCCCAAAATGACAGGAAATATTCCCTCGAGGAGCAGAAGTCTTGGAAAAGGAATGATATTTTGCCTACTAGCCTATCTGCCTATTTTAGTGCTAGATCAAGTAACAGCTTCAGCTCTGTCAAGAACATCTGTCTGGGAAGGACGACAAAATACAAGACAAATGCAAAATACCCACGTGGATGTAAAGGTTCCTACTTGACCTTTTAGACATGACAGCTGTAAATAGGCTCTTGCACATTCTTGCATTCATTTGACTGCTCTTTTCAAGGTTTTTCCAAACAGGAGAGCAGGGACAGCTGGACGGTAAGGACAGGTATTGTTCTTGTGGGCTTAGCCAGACGTCTATAGACTCTTCTGAACAAGTTGGTTCACACGGGTCTGTAAGAGGCAGAGTTTTTGCCTCTGCACCACGAGAAGAAAGTGCACCACAAAGAAGTAAGTAATGTCCAAGCCATTTGTACAAGAGACATCATTGTTGCCTCTGCCCTCGTTAAGCAGTGAGCATCTGTCAGCACTGAGCTGGGATCTTCCTGCCTGAACACTCAGCTTGTAGAGTCAATGAATTCTTGTAACTCCTCATTCCTGAGAGTCTGTGATGTTTCCTTTGGGAGCTGCTCTACCATGGAAGGGTCAGTCCTTTTCTCTCCCACTTGCTATGGACAGGTGTGAATGGCACTTTCCACATCAGTGGTTCAACAGCCTGACATAGCTTGGGATGTTCAAAATTAAAGCCCAGCATGGTTTGGCTGCAGCAAATGACGGAGCAGAGGGCACAGAGCATGGCAAGGCTCTAACATCAAACACTCAGTTAAGTAATGGCTGAAGGAGCAGCTCTGGCTTGCCAGAGATTTGGGATTTGCATTCCCCTTTCAAACACCAGACATAAGCCTCAACAACAGGGAAGGGATGTAGAGAGGAGGATGGGAAAGACCTCACCTGATGAAAGCTGGGAGGCAAGTCTGTGCACAGCAGAAGCAGTTTTCTCCTTTCCAAGAGTTGGCCTCTTCTTCCTCCTTTACCCCAATGCCAGAATGAGAAAGGAGGAGAGGAAACCTTCTCTGCCAGGGCTTGAGGCCCTGGTGAGAAGGGAATTCCTTGTGGAATATGTAACTCAGAGACTTCCAGTACCTTGTATCAGCAAACAGGCTGTAGTTAAGGACAGTATCCCCATTAGTGAAGGCTACCTCAACATGTTACTATGGAATTCAAAATAAAAATATATGCCTGAAAAGGTACAGACAGGACATAAAAACCACCTTACCTGAAAACTCAAGAGATGCAGTGCAACAAATAAATATATTTATTCTTACTTTTTCCTTTTTTTTTTTAAACAACAGTAGCAGAATAATCACAAATAGGTTTTTTTTTGCCAAGTACATACTTTGCTTATTGATTTTTGCATCCAGAGTGATCTACAGCTACAGCTTAGTTTTTTATTCCTTTTTCAATTGGGTTCCTCCTAGGATAGATAGAGTGACTATGTATTCAGAGCTACTAAAATCTTATTAGGAGTGTAACACAGTGAACTACTTCACAGTCATGAACATAATCCCTAAAGCAAATACACAGGAAGACTGTTTTGTTCATAGCTGGAGTTGAGAACAAGCCTCTTTTTTCTTTTCAGCACCTTGCTATTTCAGTCAAAGTGGATTGTGCTCTCCACTGTTACCCTTTCAAAAAAAAGCAGTTATAAAAATTAATAATAAAAACATACTCTCATATTTCCACAGTTTTATGCCAGTTTCTCAATGACTATTCTAGAAATGTCAGCTTCTTCAACCTAATATAAGAAGAAGGTCAAGTATGGAAAATCAAGAGTAACAAAACCTCACAGTAAAAATAAGTGTGTCTGTAGCATGTAGTGGTTAGCTGTAAAGAAGTGAACAAAAGAAAAAGCCTCCCTAGCAGTTGTAGAACTACATAGCTACTATCTTTTTATAGCAGGTGCATTTTCTACCATAGCCTTGATTTTAACACTTTATATTTTTTAAATAACTTAAAATAATAATGAGTTTGCCTGCCAGCAGCCAACTCAAAAACACATTGGAAAAAGACAAAAAACCCAGACACCATTACAGTGGTAGGGAGAAACTCTCCTCAGCAGCCAATTTTCGTGTCCAGTCCTTTCCCTTCTTAGCAATCCCAAACTTCTGGGATATATTCAGCTTATCAGGAATGAGAGCTCTTCAATGCAGGCTTGGGTTTCACTGAAAGGAATGGTGAACATTTCCCCTCCAGAACCTCCTGTGAATCCTTGTAGCAGCAAGCTGCAGCAAAAGGAAAGGAAAGAATACTCCATCCAGGTGTGAAATGATTCACAGGCAGCATCTGAGATCTTCAAAGGATTCTCAATCAATACTTCAGCCTGAATCCCAGATGAGTGGGCTGTGATTTTATCTCATCTGTCACATGGGAGAAGCTGCCTGTTCGTTCTTGAATTAACTTCTTTCATCTTTGCTGCCACAATATTGCAACTGACTGCACATCTTTCATCATTCTGAGAGCCACTCAGTGCACAGAAAAATAAACCAAGCCATGTCCCTTGGCAATCCATGTAACACAGCAACAGCAGACATGGTGTGCTCTAGACTCTGCCCAGAAGCGCTGACCTGAAAGGCAGAGGGAAATGCAAATGGATGAAGACAATCATTAGAATGATGTAAATCTTCTCAGACCCAGTGACTGTGATAAGGAGGCTGTAAAACTGAGATTCGTGTTACTACAGGTTTTCATCTTGTCACCCTGTGTAATGTGGAACGTCTGCGCCCTGATGTGAGCAACTCTCTTTCTGTCTTCTCCTCAAAATGAGTGGAATCAATCAGATGGAATTGTTACATCCCCCACTTTAATAGTTCATGTATCCTTCGACAATTAGTAAAATCAAAGAGCCAGGGAGGCTGTATTCTAATAGCAGTACAAAAAAGCCAAAAATATGACTTTGCTGAATATTTTTTCCCAGCCTAAACTCTGAACTGTTAACTGGCTCCATTAATTCATTTGCCCCAGAGGGATCTTCAGGCAAACCTTAGCCCTGTCTGAAAGGCCGGTGCAGAAAGGGATGCAGAAGCTGATGAAAACAGATGAAAACACAGATGAAAACATCTGTGTGGGATCCAGAGTGCTCTGTATAGTACTTGTGAGGAAGTGGGGATTTCTTGGAGTTTATAAAGTACATTCTTCCTTCACTGAGTAACACAAGAAATTAAAATACAAAATTACTTATTCTAATTCCTATTTCCTAAGGGAAAGAAGGACTGAGAGGGTTTAAGATAAAGACTGATTGTTCTGTTTTTTCCAAGAGTCCAAGACACTGGGGAGAGGGGGGATTTACAGCATTGCTGTAACATTGGTTTCAACCATCTGTTGAAACATGTAATACGCCATTTGGTTTCAACTGCTTGATGCTTGCTCTGTATCCCATTCTATTTATTTATTGATCTGGGTAACATGTGACACAAACCTTAGTGTCTTCCATCTCTCCTTTTCAATGTGGTTCTCGGGACCTTCACTTTCATAGGAAGCGAGGTAAAGTGCTGCAATCAGAAGCAAATATGTTATGTTAGGCCTACTGGCATTTTAAAATTTGCTCTCCCTGCAAAGCAGACTGAGTTAAATGAAGCAGGCATGTATTATCCATCCCTCAGTTTAGGGCTTCAGAATTCCATTAGGAAGTGTAGCACTGCTTATAATTGCACCCAGACAATGCTGACAAACTGTGCATGAGAACAAAGACTACCCTGAGGGGGGGAAAAAGCAACCAGCGGAAACTCAAAAGCACTCAAGAGAAAATAAAACGAGCCCAGGGACATGGTGCTTTGTAAGCAGTCAGTGAAGTCCCTATTTTCTTCCTTAAGCAGCACCCTTTAGTGCAAAGCATCCTGAAAGTCCACATAAATACATTTCATGTGACAGTTACAGGGACCACATCAATTTAGTTCATTCTATTTCAGAACCAATGTTGATTCTCACAGACTGTATGCACATAAAAGAAAAATCTTATCTTCTCTGTCATTTGTAAGGGAGGAACATTTTTCACTTGCCACACAGAGATGTCCTCAGGACAGACTTTCCCTACTGTGAGGAAGCCACAAATTAACACAAAAAGAGATTAAGCCAGTGACACCATCCATACAGAAGTCCCGACCTCCTTACCATCATCACTGAAGACTGGAACAGAGAGCAGGTACTGCAGAATCTTCCAATCCCTTTCAAAAGGACACTCCACTTGCTTCCATGTCATAAATTCACTGACTTGTTTTGCCAATTCCCAAAATTTCTGTCAGAATACAAAGCAGAAGAGGTGCTATATATTGAACAACATTGCTTGCCCCAAGCATTTTTTTAAAAGGAGGGAGAGATCTTGGTTTGGAGACCAAGGCTTTGATTGTCCTTGCCTCTTAAGATAGAACTGAACATGATCCAACTCAACAACTCAGCTTCTAACTTTTATGTTCCTGTTTCAAGCTATGGTAACTTCCCACTCCTTCACCTTGTTAAAACTGCTGTTGTGAATACAAATATAGTAGATCATGAAGTGCACTTAATTTTTTTTCAAGGAGCTGGTAACATTCCTTATGCCCAAATTTTAACTTTGACGATGCTCACGCTTTTTGTTTCGCAATTAAATACATAGTGATTTTCACATAGATGCTTAATACTGACATTTCAAAATCCAGATGTTTCCTGTCAGTTTAGCAAATATGAAATGCTTTATTTTCTTGCTGGAAAAGTATGCCAAAAATAAACACTCTCCTTGTAGTGTGCTGATGCCATTAATTGATAAACTCTTTCAAATAAGGTTTAACATGCCACAAGTGCACATGGATTCCTTGAGCAAAAGGGCATTCCAGGTGACTGCACAGCCTAGTTTTAGAACTTTCAGGCTAATTCAGGCCTATGACTACAACTGAAATGTACTGCCCTCTTGTGTGAATGACCCAGGCTTCTTGAAAACGGAAAGTACCAGGAAACAAATCATTGGGTAACTCACCCTGTGTCAGATAACAAGCATGAAATCAGAGGCAGAAAAACTACTGGAAGACAAGTGAGTCAAAACTTCCTCACTGCTGCTCTATCACATATTTCTTCAGAGACAATCTGGGACTTACGTGCATGAAAATGCTGCCCATATATCTTGATAAAACTTTCTTGAGAAACTTGCTTTTTAATGTGAAGAATTAAAAGACAAAGCCCTAAAATACTAATTTGAGCATTTTGTCATTAACTATAACAAACCTGTGAATTGAAATGTTGAAATGAATTTGAGCACTGGGAAGAAGTTCTGCCTTTCCCCTCCCCCCCCACTAAAAAAACTGGGAATGATGAAAGTTTCTATAAACATTCCATCTTTGATAAAACTGCTTTTTCCTGACTACCTCCCAGCTCGCCTGAGCAATAACAGATATACTCAAATTCTGGTCTGTGTCTGCTGTCCCAGAATCCAGTGGAAACTGAACTGTGATCTGCTTCAGTTTTCTGTTAAAGGGGCTGACCCTGCATTAAAACCCCACTCAGTGCTCTACTCACCTCAAAATTGACGTGGCCATTTGGAAGGCGATTGGCACAACCCTCATTGAGGAAGTAAATATCTTTGATCAAGAGGCTGAAGAAAGGTATCACAATCTAGGGAGAGAGCAGCATTATTATCAGTCTGGTCCTGAATCAAGACACAAAGGTCTACACAGAAAAATGAGAGGAAGTCATGTGATATAAAAGGTAAGCAAAATACAGAAGGACTAAGGATTCTATATCTTTACACAAAAACTGTGCATTCACTAAATTTTAAAATACAAGTCTCTCCAAGAAGTCCTCCATTTCTATGTCATGTCTTTCTTGTTTTCATTTTTTCCTTCTTTCTTGTAGATTCCAGAAGACAAATGGTCAAAGGCTCCTACTTCTTACAGGTAATTTCTGCAGGGTATCTCGTAGTGTAGCTTACCCTCTTAACTGGACTTGCTTGGTAAACAAGGGGAGATGCACATTGAAGCACAGCAGGGAATACTGGGGTAGCAGCACAGATGCTGCAATTCCCTGAGCTCATGCAAGTCATGGAACCTTGGTACTGACTGGCTTAAAATTAAGCATTTCCTGCCAACTGAACAAAGTATTTTCTTTGGAGAATGCTGGAGAATTTTACTTTCTTAAAATGGCTCTATTTTAATTTTCATCCTATGGAAGTTTTCACAGCTACACATCCTTGTTACAACTGGGGATAAAACAAATACCGCTTATTATTTCCAGGGAACATTTCACCACACCATATTTCGATATCTCTAAGTTCTTTCTTTGAAGTCTTAAAATTGAAAATAAGTAAACCTCTTACATTTAAACTTCTGGTACTTTGAATGATATGTGAACAGATCCTTAGGACTCAGAAAAGCATTCCATGTATAACAACAGTACAGATCAGCAGACTGCACGTGGATTTGCTTCATCTCCCTGGTAGTTTATTCCATGAACTCCAAGATCACATTTATTCAACACAGCATGAAGTCCTAATACCATAAGGAGCCGATGAGCAACTGCTTCCAAGTTTAGAGCACCTGGGAAGCTATTTGATTCCTTTCCACAAGAACTACCACTGAGATTCTGCATCTAAAGACTTTACACAGGATGGGAACGCCAGAGCTCTGTCTGGATTTGAGGTCTAGAATATGTTTTATGAGTAAGTTGTAAAGTCTTTCCACCTTAAGCCATGAATTACTGAAAGTTTAGCACAAGTAGCAGCTATAAGAACAAATTATTAGCAACCTCGTGTCAGTCCTCAGCCTTTCTATTTGTAGTATGGGTTTGTGAGATATAGGTGTCTGTCAAACAGAAATGAGCTGAGGCAATGTACTTATTTTACTTAAATAATCAAAGTGATCATGCAATGTTTGGACTTTCAGTCAGCACCAAAATTATCTGGCAGCTTTTTATAAGCCCACCAGGGGTAGAGTTGCTGAGAATCAAATTCCAAGATAAAGGTTTTACCATGCAACTTAACAAGCACACTTCCCTTTTGCCCACTGCCAAGTCATTTGCAAACACACCTTCCCTCTGTTGCTGTGAGCTGTCAGGGACCTCTGGGCGGCTCCACGCAGAGCAGTTCGGTAATTATAAAAATTGCTGGAAGGGTCCATCTGATGCTGCAAGGCACAAAAAGATGCAAATAATGAGGTACACACAATCCTTTTTCAACTGAGCAACTCTTAAATAGGAAAAGGTCTCCTGAACAGCCTCACAAACACACCTTTGTAGAGGACTGCAGTATCACTCTGTTTGATCAGAAAAGAATCTTATTTTTAAAAATGTCCATTCAGCACAACAAGGTATCCAATAGATTCTCTTGGACAAATCACAAACTCATATGGTGCTGACCTGCATGGTCTTTGACAAAGGTCAGCTGGACGATATCCATTAAGAGCACAAATATACTAAATTAAATGTCATGATGAAGCCAAACTCACATTTTGGAGCAGTTAAAAGCAAAATAGTATTAATAGCTTCCTGTCCAAATATTAGCCAAACTTACCTCAAGAATATCAAATTTGGCTGTCTTCACTTTTGCCCAGGTTTTCTTTAATCGAGACACAGGACTCATGTTCATGCCAGCTTGATATAAGAGAAAGAGGTTGTTGGAGTATTTAAAAAAAAATCTTTCAGGTAGCTTGAACCAGTAAGTATTTATAAAGCAGAGAATCTATTACCAATAACAAGTATTTTCAATGGAGCTACTCAAGAAATCAGAGTCATTTTCTTCAAATTCCAAAATAACCTCAGAAACAAAATCTTCATCTCTTACAGAATGAAAGCTCTAAAAAAATGCTACGACATTATATAACGTAGATTTGATAAAACATGTATATACAACAGAAAAGATCAAATGAGTGTTCTGAACACCATCTCTTACATAATTTATTGAAAACTACACATCACTATGAAGTTTTCACATTTCAAATGAAAAAAAATATTCCCAGTATTTTCCTACCAGATATAAAAGAGGTGTGGAATTTTTAAACCACTAGGATGTGACAGAAATGATGGAAGACGTTTCAATTCTCCATATTACAGGGAAAGTTACTATTCCAATTTAGCACTGAAGTTGGTTTAAAAAAGTGGGAATTTGAAACTGAAGAGTTGCGATGAAAACTTTGGTTTATACCAACTTTATACTACACTATAGACTTCTGTGTGAAGCACTCTGCTTCCTTTATCCAGGTTTCAACAGGGATAAAATAATATCTCACACATACTTACAAATAATAGCCATTAAGGAATTGAAGTTGCCAATGTTAAAACATTCCCGTGCCACATCGATGAAATATTCTATCACTCTTGCTCTGTGCTTCTTCTTCACAGGCTGCAAGAGATGCATTTGTAGGGGTTATGCTCAGCAGGAAACAGCACTTGGACACATCCCCAAAGAAATAACACCCCTGTTAAAAGTCTTTTCCACATGTACCACAGCTTCACACCATCCTTTACATGTAGAGGAAGCTACACTACTGTGCTCAAAAGCATTCAGGGCAGCAAGGACAAACCAGATCCCGGGCAGGCAGAGAGCAAGGACAACAGGCAAAGAGGCCTGTTGTCCAAGAAGAAGGATATGAAGAACAGGAGAGCAGAGTAGAGGGTCAGCCAGAGGAGACAATATGCCTCAATTCACAGGGGGCTTTCAAAGAGGAGAACAGCAGGCCAGACACACTCACGTACCAAGAAGGGCTAACCCAGAATAAATCACCACTGTCACACAAACAAGGCTGAGGCACCAGTATAATGCTAAAAAAACTGAACTTATTTCCTCTTCAGATGTACTCTGACTGCATCCAAATGTGAACAATTACAGAACCAAGTGAATGAAAAGTCCAGAAGGCACCGAACTTGAAAAGGCTTCACAATTTTAGATAGCTAAGCAAAACCTTTCAGCACAAAAAGTCCTTGCTCACCATACAGATTTCTGTTGCAACCAAGTAACTGAGCCTGTTAAACCACTCCACATAGGCCTCAAGATTCCGAGTCTTCTTTCGATCTCCGTAGCAGCTCTACAGACAGAAATAAAATAGCAACTTTTAGCACAATTTTTATCTTTTCCCTGCGGGATCTTTTGGTTTTCTGCCTTGCCATTCCCAAACATTGTCAAGTAACCAGGAATAACTCAAATTACCCAAAGTGACAAAAAGCTTAGAGGGAAAGCAGCAGTGGTAGTATTCAAGCATGTGTAACTTCCTTCTGAGCTGTTGGCCCAGTAAAGCACTCCAGCAGGCATGTGGAATGCTTTAAGTCTACTGGGATGCTTTAATGACCTAGGACAGACTTACGCAAACAATCAAGGATAGATATCTGCACAAAGCTCCCCTGAATATACACACTGTTTCAGTCCTTACTCCTGTCCCTCTGATAGAGTAGATAAAACATTAAGCTCTCTGCAAGTGCAGCAGGAAAACAGAAGTTAGGTGCATTATGTTTGGCTGTTGATGACAAATGGACATACAGCATCCTAAGTTTGGGAGGTCAGCTCTATCATTTTGATGGGATTATCCCTCTCCTGAGCAGTGCTATGCTGTAGCTGTATCATCTTGGAATCATCCCCACACCACACCTCAGGGTTGCCTAAAAAGGAGTAGACAGCAGTTTCAGTGATCTCTATCTGGAAAAACAATTTCAGAGATCATCTGACTGAACATTAAATTGTAAACTTGCGTCATTTTGTTCTGTCAGTTTTAAGTTAATTCAAGTTTTAATGGACTGACTTTGTTGCAGGTTATTTACAGAGGTTAAGTCATCTTGAAAAACATAAAAAATCATTAGGGATGACAACTCCATTATGGGTTGTTAAAAACATGGCATATTTGCCCTCCATTTCACATAGATGTAGAGCCCTCTGTCCTCTTTTTGTTATGCCTATTTACTCTACCTGCAAATTCCTCCATGTGCCACTTGGCTGCAAAGAGTTCAGTTTACTAAAAAGGAAGAACAGATGTCAAAAATGAATAATGCAGAAGGCAGAGTTAAACTCAGCGTCTTCCAGCTGTAGGCCGCATAGATGGCCTGGGAAAAACATTCACAGGATTAAGTTCTCCCTTAGCTTAAGTCAGAAAACCCAGGAAATGTGTTTATTTAAGTCAATTTGTTGGCTGAGTTCTCAAGATTCAGGAGTTGTACTCCAGAAAGAAAAAAAAGCATTAACAAAATGTTTAATGAGAGTACTAAAGCTTGTTTTCTACTGGTCCTCATTTATTGCTGGACCTCACTTCCAGCTTATGGTGCACCTGATGGTAAACAATGCATTTCAGAGCTGCTCCAGATCTGCTCCCATTACCTTGTCATTATTCAAAGGATCCTTTTGCCCGAACGCCTGGATAAATTCTTCTGGTCCAATATAATTGAGTCTCTCCTAAATAAAGCACAGAAGAAGCCAAGTTATATTCCCTGTTAACCTTCACTTCAAAAAGAGGGGAAGCATGAAGTCATCCCTGGGAGTGTAACAACTCACAAGCTCTATGTGCGTCAGCTGCTGAGCTAACACGTAGGGATCATTGCAGATTGTGATTATGTCCCTCTGGATGGACTGGGGCTTGGTCTTCAGGAGCGTGAGGCGATCTGTGGAGGTGGTGGCATCAATTTTTGCTAGCACTTCCTCGTACTGGGTGACCGCGGCGAGCTTCCGAATCAGGCTCTGCAGGAGCTGCTGCACATTCTTCCGGTACATCTGTTTTAACACCAAACAATCAGAAAGCACTTCCAAAATGTGACAAGACAGCATTAAAGTCTGCATGACACCACAAGAGATGGATGCTGATATCTGTGTTTGTTGTCAACTTAAGATAAGCTCTATCTATTATGTGAATTTCTAATATTAGCATTTCATCAGACCGAAAGGAATCCAGCTGAGGGTTTAGGCAGTGATTGTCTCACAGGTTCAATATTGATGCAGTTAGCTAAAAGAAAAGATGTGTTCAATCCACTTCCTGAAAAGTACCAACCACTGCTGGAGGAAATACAAGAAATGAAAATACTCCATCTCCTCCTGCTTAAGACCACAGGAAAAACGCCAAATCTGTGGCCATTCAGTGATAAACAAAGTGCCTGCTTCTCTCTGCAGCAAATCAAGACCAGTTTCACCAAAGTCAGAGGTCAAACTTGCAGCGAATCTGAGGAAAAGGAGAAGATAATAAAACCATCTCTCTCTTCTTTTGCCTTTGCAGGCCTTCCCATGTAGTGATTTAAGTTACCAGGACTAACAATTTGAACTGGGAGCAGAACTCAACTCTTAAGCAGACAGATCTGTGTAACCACGGTGGTTACTCTGTTCCAGATTCCACATTTCATCCTAAAGCCATTAAAGCAAAACCTAAGTGGCTTCAAAAAGGATCATCCAAAAACTACTGTCTGTACACTACAGTATGATCAGTCCAAGGCAGCAATATTTCCTTTATTCTGATGAATTTTTCCTTTTCCCCAAAGCTTTTTCCGAATATGTTGTTTTAAAGGAGCGATATGTTAGTGTGGCGGGAGGTTTTGGTTGTACTCTTACTGACAGCTCTTAAAAGAACTGGAGTACAATAATTCAGGAAGTGGAATAAGAAGCTACAAGGAGAACTGTGGTGAACAGGAGTAGGAAACTGCCTCTTTTGTATCCTTTAAGGTAATGACTCACAAAAATCCAAGTGATCTATAGAAAAGCAAGGTCAAGGAAGTTGCCATTTACTGTTCCAAGCAGTTCACAATAAAACAAGCGAATTTACTGCAGTGCTTGATTAACTTTGTCTTTCTAAAGGAAACATCAAAGCAAAAAAACCCTCAAAGCTACAGCTAGAAAGGATTTATAGCTCTCTGCAGAGTAAGATTGGTTCCTTTGCACAGTTTCTAGCAGCTTTGTACATCTACCTTTCCCTTCAATAGACGACGATTTCACTGCTTAAACTGTAGTGCCAGAAACTTCGTTAGAGACAACCCTTCCCTCGTCTCATTTCCTTCTTCCATCTACCAACTCAACTTCCTCCAGGCTAAGCAGTTCTTTTTCTTTGTGCCAGTGAGTATTTTTCAAGTGGGTGGGAGCCCTCAATCACAACTACTTTGTCTGGAACTAAACTTCACTTTCCTACCTTGCTATGAAGAATATCAAGAAACAAAGCAACCTGGCACCCCTGGCAGGGCACACCTCTTGCCTCCTTCTGGTCCAAAACTCCCTGGAATTATCTTGCAACCTTCAGCTTGCACATCAAATTGTGTCTCTTTTTCATTTGTATTTCATACATACACTCTCTTGTCCCATCTTCTTTCGTCCCTCCCCACTTTGACAACATCAAAATGTATTTCCGCTTCCAAGTTCAGTTTAGGTTTGTTCTTTTCCATGCTTGTGTACAGCCTCTCAAGGCCCTTCCAGGGCCTTGCACTCTCAGCTTCTCTCAGCCCAGCTTACCTCCACGCCTGTTAATGTGCTGTTTGCTGCTGCATCCATATCATTACTTAAAAGCTTATATAAGGAACACTAGTCCCTGAGGAGCACTGGAAACACAATGCCATTTAGCAATTGCTGTTTGTGTTTATAGTTCTTCCAAATGCCACTCTAGTGTCTTTTGCAACCGCAGTATTATGCCAGCTACACAGGATTCACTTACTGAAACCTTGTTAATTCCCTTCCACTAAGTAAATATAACCCTTGGCTTTTGGCTTTTACTTCAGTACTTAAAAGACAAGCATCAGTTAAGCATCAAAATACTTCATAATACCCATGTGGAACTTTACTTCCATCTGAAATGTGGGATTTCAAGAAAGGTCAGATCGCCGCACCTTGTTATTAACAGCAATATCAAAGCAGTAATAGGAAGGCCTTTTTATCCAATAACTTTGTGTAAAGACAACTTACCTCATCCCCACTGGCTATTCTTTGTGCCAGCTCCTTTAAGTTCCTCATCATTCTTTCATCTCGGAAATCATAAGGAAAAGTCTCTGTCCACTCAGTCAACAACTGTAGGATTTTTGGTGCAATTTTCTGGGTCCAGTTCTATTTGGAAACAGCAGTGAGGAATGTTACATGTAACAGCAATGCAGGAAATATCTAGCTCAAAGGAAGTAGAATTCTGCTCTGCAGGATACTGTGGAGCATAAGGGTATGAATGTCAGGTAAATTTTAATCTTAACTTCATTCAGCATTGGATTACAGGCCAGAGCCAATGGCCATGGAAGCCAATGAAGAGACTCTCATTGGCTTAGCTGACCTGGAAATTAGGCCTCAGGTGGGTGGAAATGGCTCCCTTCACTACCAGGAGTGTCTCAGTGCAAGGCAATGATTAGTCTTTCCGTAACTTATGATTAACCCTCAACAAAGAAAGTGGTAAATTTCAGTTGTGCCACGACCTATGCATGCACTATACGCTATAGGGAGAAATTTGTGTACAGACAGAGAAGGGCTGGTGAGGAGATGTGGTGGTCAGAGGCTGCCTTGGGCATAGTGACCACAAAATGATTTTTGATTCTTGGTGAAGTAAGGACGAGGGTCAACAAAACCTCTGCCTTGGATTTTCAGAGGGCAGATTCTGGCCTGTTCAGTACCATGGTTCAGAGATTCTCTTGGTAAAACAAACAATGCAGCAGAAGCAGCAGCCCTCATGGAGGACAGGCTGAGCAGTGTGGAAATTCCCCAGGAATCTCAGTGAATAAAGGGTCAAATTCTGATTGTTTGCATCAGGTCTTCAATCTGTTCTATCCCACCAAGGACTCTCTTGAATAGGAGCATTTTGGTTTGGGCAGGGACCTGGGCAGTCCCTGAGAGTGTGGGATCTTACCTTGTCCAGGCCAGGCTCACTGAGCCTCTGCTGCTCAATGCACAGGTGGCAGACTTTGGCCATGAGCTCGTAGGGGTGCAAGAAGAGGCGGGAGCTGAGAAGGAATGTGAAGATGTATGTTCTCTGTGAGCAGGAGGAAGACAGAGAACGGCATAAATTGCCAGCATTTTTCATATTTTCTCTAAATGCCTTCCTGAAAAATCTGCTCCTCGCACTTTACTATCTGCAGAAGAAAGCTCTACATGTGGTTGTGCCAAAAGCAATTACTACAGAGGTAAGTATTTAATTTAATACTTATCATTGCTCCAGAACCAGTATTATAAATCTGTGCTCGAGCCAAGTTATGCAAGATTAAACCAAAACAAGGCAGGGCAAAGGTGGTTTACCTCTCCTATTGCACACGGCCTTATTGCAAGATTATTACCTGAAATTACACAGAATAAAATTTCAACTCATCTTCTCCTGCTCTACAGTAAACCTTTGTCTCCTGGGTGAAAGCGGAGAGAACTACATAGCTTAATTTTACAGAATAAAAATCAGTAATTGATTCTGAGGTTATAAGAAGAGGCTCCTTATTTTGCTTTTATTTTCCACGTATCATGATTTGAACTCATTGTGAGATGGATACTCAGAATATCCATTCTACTTTCCACTTTGCCAGTAGTTAAGTATCTATGGCACCCACTCTACAAAGACCCTACCATGTTCTGGCTTTTGGAAACTTGGAACAAATCATCATGTCTGACCAACCAGTGTCTAAATTGCTACATATTCGAAGTTTACACTAAGCATTAATGGATAAGCACTAGCTAAGTACAGTTCTGTGCTGCTGTTAGTTTTGACCCAAGTTAAAAAAGATCCTGTCTTGGAAAAGTGAACAGATCTATGACAATAACAGAAGCTGAACATAAGCAGAGTTATGTCTTCAGCAGGAGCATGTTGACAAGCAGAGCTGCAGTTTCATCATCCACCAGTTATCCCCAACTGCCCTTTCCTGCCACCTTTTGATACCACTCTATTTTATCTTCTTTTCTATCTTCTTTTCTAAGAATTACGGAAAAAGTCTCAATACATGGATGTGCCTAGACAGGTCAAAAATTCCCAGATGACAAACTCCTGTTGTCACATCCAGCCTCTGTTGATCCTAAATAGTGTGCTACTAGTTCAACATTTTGGTTGCTTATTGCAAGGCACATGTGAACCTCAGATGAACAATGGGAAATATGCATTTAAAACCGCTTGGTTTTGCAATAAATACTTTCATTCTGTCACAACAGTGTTCATGCCTTTCTCTTCAGCTTGCCTGGCAGCTTTTTGAGGGTCAATGGTCCACACAATCCATCATCCAACAAGCCAGTCTAGGTGTGTGCTTTATAAATGAGTCACCAGGGTTGCTCACCTTACAAAGGGAGTAATAAAACATTAGACTTCCTAGGTTAGGTGAGCTATTGCATGATGCACTCAGGTAAAGCACATGTTATCACTGCTGGTCAGCCATTTGAACCCCTTCGTTAGCCATGGATGTGACACATTCTGCTCTTGCTGCACACGTTTCCCTTTAGGAGACACATGAGGCCTGGCCATACAGTCAGCTGGGTGTGTAACTTACATCAGGATAGTAATCCACATTGGGTACTAAGTGCTGGATCAGAGCTTCCAGAGACCCCGAAAGGAGATTGTTGTCGTGGTAATAGAGCCCTCCACAGTTGTCTTCTTTTGTCTGATACAGGTTCCTGTTGTAGCTGCTGCTGTCAAACATCACTGCAAAGGGAGGTGTCTGTGGCATCTTTCCCTGGGGAGACACACCAAAGAGATAAGGGGTAATTCAGGGAAGGTACAATGTAAGGGGTGTTCTATCTTCCAGAGATAATACAGCACTAGAAAAAAACCTCAGTGCCACGCCATGGGTTACTTGCACACAGTAAAAATTGCACTGTTTTCCAGCCTGTGCAGACTTCTCAGGAAAGGGCCAACACAGCCTTTCACTAATGCCTGTCAAAATTGCTTCTTTAGATCTTGATGTTTCTTTATTAAATGACAGATGAGATGTCCAGGCTAAGAGTTAGAAGGAGGTACGAAAATCCTAACAGGCTTTGGGAACTCAGACCTTCTACAAAGGTTTTGGGGATGTGGCATAACATTCACTTTGGTCAAATCCTGAAAGCAGCTCCCTAAGAGCATCACTCTGAAGGGGAAGCAGGTTCAGGCTGTGCCAGGTTGACACACCCACAGCCAGTGCTGAAGGAGAGAGACTGAAGTGAAGCCCTGAAAAGGCTATATGAGAGGACAGTCTCCTTTATGCAACACGACAGCCATGTAACTGCAATCCCAAACCTCCCATTTCCCAACTCCGCCCTGGTAAATTGGTGCTTGGTTTTCCCAATAACACTGTGACAGGCGTGACACAGGCTAAAGCCTGATGCTTCAGTGCATTTGCCTCCACCTACTCTCTGAGTGGCTCTACAGAAATTTGGAAAAACTTGCCTGGGCATAATTGCTTACCACTGCTGTCCAGGTTCACCAATGATATAAAAGATGAGACCAGATTCAGAGTTTCATTAAACCTTCTCCCCAAATTCTGTGAAGATGTGAAAAAGTCCAGCCCCGTGTTTTCCAGTTTTAGGAAAAATAAAGCAATTACTCATCAGTCTGCATCTTAGTGCCTGTGGAATCAAAATGTCTTTCCAAGGAAAAGATCAGTCAGTACTGCAGGCTGTTTAGTCACTCAGAGCAGTGGGTGGGCAGCAAGGGGGCCATGACCACTCAAGAGCTCTTCTGGTAATGCAATATCTGAAAAGATAAAATCTCTCTGATTGCTTGAGTGTTGAGTTATAAACTCCTTCCTTCTCCCTCCTTGCCCGCTTTCTGGGAGTAGCAGTTCTTGTCAATTTAAGGAACTTAGGTTTTATAACCTTGATGGGAAGCTAATTTGTGCCCAGTTTTAACCACAAGCATGCCGATTTCAACTCTACTGCAGCAGTTACTGCTGATGGGCATTCAGGGAGAGACAGACAAACAGCAAAAGGGGATGGCACTTTGTTTCCAATCCTCCCCACAGCTTCAAGGCAAGGGAGATCAAACTGAGAGGACAATATCCACAGGCTGCTGTGCTCATGTCAGCGTGTGCATGAGAAAAGCATTAATGTCTCTGAGCCATCATTTTAAGAGCAGATGCTGTTTCTTTTCTCTCCATTGTATCAAATCCTATTCGGGGAAAAGATCTTTAAAGCCACAGACCTCAGCGAACACCAGGCTGTGAAGGCACCGCGTTTTGAGAACAACTAGTGATGTGACAGCCTGGAGATAAATAGAGTGTTGCCATCTGTGTGCTCCCCAAGCCACAATAAAGCACTTTTCAGAGTGAGCTCAGTGGAGATGAGAAGCTATTAAGTTATTAGCCAGATTCCTTAGCTTGGACCTGAAGCGCCACATAGACTTGCTGCTGCTGCTGGCAGTGTGTCCAGACAATGGAGACATTCAAACCAGCACAAGCCTGAGTGGTTCAGTAAATAAACAGTAAGAGAAAGCCAAAAACAAAGGCAGAGAAGGACAGTGGAGAGAGCCCCTTGGCCTACAGACCTGTGCTAACTCCACCTTGAGAGGTGCCAAAAGATATCTGCATCAAAATGGGAAAGACTGAAAAGTCTCCATGTCTGAAAAGTGACATCACTGTGCAGCTGTTCAAGCAGTGTTTCAATTCCATTCAGCCCAATGAACTGGGAGAAGAACGAAGTAAATACAAATGCCACAGCCTAAAGTGCAGGACTGAACTTAACTGGGTACCTGTCCAAGGGAGTTCAAATTACTGGGCAGGTGAGGTGCAACCCTACCAAGGCCATCCTGCGCACCAATAAAGCATCCCGATGCATAAAGACTCCTGGTCTTTCAGGTTCTTTGCAAGGCTAACCCAGTTTAAGGAGCAAAACTTTACTGAGGAGCTGACAGGAACCTTCTGCAGCATTTTCTAGGTTTTCATACTGCGCATGCAAAGCCACAGACTTGAACCAACTCCAAAATATTCTTCAGCCCACTGACACTGAAAGATGTCTTGTTTGCACCAAAATTCAGATTTTTTTTCAGCTACTGTAGTGTAGTTTATTCAGTCAAAATGCAAGCGGTAGTGGACAGTGTGTAAACACTGCAGCCCACCAAACATTTGTAGCACTGTGGCTCCAAGGTAATGTAATACTCCACAGGGAAGTGAGAAAGGCTAGTCTAAATCTGCAGAACAACTCGACATCAGTATCAGCACTTGAAAAAACCCAAGGTGAGTAGTTGTTCCAATCCAGATCTCATATTAACCAAAACAGCCTAATTCAGGGTGAGACTGGAATCTGCAGGGGATTTAGCCAGACTAGCCAGCAACTAGTTTTGATTTCATGCAATCCTCAAAACACAAATCAGACAGGTTGGAGACACAGTCTCCTAGAGCCTCATCAACAGGAAAGAAAAAATCATCAGGCCATTAATAGATGTACTGATAAAATAAAATTCTCCAAAGTCTGTCCCAAAGGGTACATATTGTCTCACTTGTTTGCTACCTATTTCTGGAAGATGCTTGACAGAAAGGGTTCAGTCCTGCTTCAGTGAGACACCAAGTGGTGGTGATGTTCTGTATGGTTGGAACTGGGTTTCACTTGGAAGTGAGCAGGACACAGGACACGTTCTCCATGCCATGAAAAGGGATGATAGCAAAGTGTGGCAGAGATAAATATAGCATAGCCAACGGGATGATTCATACAACACATGTGCTTTTCCAGCATGACTCCTTTATTATCTTGACTTTGACTCCTGTGCTACATTTTATTTGGAGGTGGAGACAAAAAGCAGCATGCTTAATTCTAATTAGAAGCTTCTTTAGCTAAAGCTTCAGCCGAACCCTGCCTTCAGAATAACTTGAGTGGAACTGAAATTTGGTTACAGAGCAGATAATGGTCCACAAATCCATGGCATATAGAGCAGAGGTATCTTGGAACCTAAAAATATTGTTGACAAACCACAGCAGGGCAAGATCTGATGAGCAGGAATTGGGAAAAAAGACAAGAAATATTATTCCAGGGAAAAATGTTCTGGGAGTTAAAAACTGGAACTTTTAAACTGGGCTTTGGAAACATTTGGCTAGCAATCACATGGAAACCCATTTATCTCTTTTCTCTTTATTTCTCTTTTTTCCAAGAATGAAAAGAATGGAGTTTGTTTGTTGTTGGTTTTTTGTTTGTTTTGTTTTGTTTTGTTTCTTTTATTAAAGATCTGATTTGAAGGAACATGCAATGAAATAATTTCCTGGCTTTACCAGTGATGCTCTCCTGTGACAGAGAGAAGTCAAAAACTCTGCACTGTGGAAAGAGGAATACAACTTTTTTTCCCTGCATTTAGTATCATTATGGAGAACAGGAGACCTTGGGCATTGAGGTCCATATTCTGGCTGTGAGCAGCCCCTGACAAGAAAGAAGCCTCAACCTTCCAGGGACAGCACTGTAAATAGGAAGTCAGAGGCAAAGACAATGTGCTCAAACCCCCACCATCTCCTGCAGGAGCCAAGCTGCAGTTTGGCTAAACTAAAGGAATCAGACATTGCTTCCAGCTGCCAAGTGCTTCTCCAAACCTTTATGTTAAAAGAAAAAAAAATCTGTTTTCTACTACAAACAGTGGAAGGTTGCATCGGTTTGTTTTAATTTATATTGAAAAGCTCAGGCTGCACATCAGATTCATAAAACAAACCCAGTAATATGGACAGGTGATATCCTTCATAGAAGCACCCACTGAGAAGTTCAGTAATACCCATGAAAGGTGCCTTTAAAGCCACTGCCAAACATTTCCAGCTCCTCTGTTAGGTACAGTTTTCTCCCACACTACATCCCTCAGGCAGAGGAATGTTATGAGTCCCAAGGCACACCTCCCCTTAAAAGATGCAAACTTCAGAAATGCAATTACATCTCCTAGGAGCTGTTCCATATACAATCAGAAACCCTTAACCATCTTTAGCAAGTGATTACCATCCACCATTGTTATTAAGGATGCCATCATAAAACTGAGGTATGGCAAAACAAAATGCTCACTTCCTGCAGGAGGCAAGCTCCAGAGAGGGCCCTCATTACCCCTACTCTTCTTTTGTCAGCTACATGCCTACAGAAACCCCCCCTGTTGTCTTTGACATCTCTGGCCAGACTCAATTCTATCTGGCCCTTAGTTTTCTTAACCTCATCCCTAACTTCTGTACAATTTCCTCGAGACTTACACCGCCTCCTCATCTCCCTAGCCTGTCTTCCACGAAAAGCCAACAACCTTCCATTCCAATGCTCCAGCCACAGGAGCTACTCCACCATGTCTCTGTGATGCCACTGATACCACACCCACGCAGGCATATGCATGTCTCTAATTCTTCTTGTTTGTTCCCCATGCTCTGTGTGTTTGTGTAGAGGTATCTGAGCCAGGCCCTTGATAAAGCTGACTCCTGGCTGGGGCAGCTGGAATTCTTCTGCAGTGCTTGGGGCATCCATCCAGGCTGCCCAAAACAAAAGCATACCTGACACAGAGGCCGCCCATATCGCATTCCACACAGCTCTTTGTGGTATGTGTGCTTTGCTCACAAAGCCCTTTTTTTTTTTTTGCACTGAAAGGTAAAGGGAAATTTTACAACTCAAGCTACTGAGAAGATGGGAAACCTGAAAAACTCCCAGATGGGTGTTTCATATGTCTTACTTGCAGAAATTAAGATCACAGAATATCCCAGCTCAAGCCTTCTTGTTTCCATTCTTTGTGATGAATTTGCCATACCATTCTTAGAACGTGACTTCAGCACCAACCCTGAGTTACAGTTTCTTCCTAGAATTACTTATTAAGTGCATCTTTTAAGAGACAGGGTACCAAATATTTTTTCATACTCATGTAGGAGATGAAAAGGGCAGTGGTACTGGCTTTTTCCAGACTGAAATCAAGAGGAAGATTAAGAACCTCTCATAAGGAATCCACCCCAGAGGAAGAGGACCAAAACTATCCATGCTGGACAGTGTCATAACAGTAGAAAATACATCTTGCACAGTTGCTGGTGGGGCAAGGAAAGACCTAGGGTAGATGTAAGAAACCTGACTGATGTACTCTTTGGTTTTCACTGAAACAGCAGAGGATGAACAACTTTGTAAAGTTTTCCAAAAATCACCCAGACAACAATAAGCTGCAAAGGAAAATGAAAAATGCTAGTAAGCAAAGAATAAAGCAGGAACTGAGTTTCAAGTAGAGTCATTTTCCTCCTGAATGTGCATTTTTCTTGAGTCTATAAACAGACCCAGCTGATGATTTGGGAAGGTCAGATGCAGCACTGCTGACTGATCACTCACATATGAGAACTTTGGCACAGTAATTAAGTGAATCCTGAATGACTCGAAATTAAACTTCTTGGATACTGAATAGCAAAGGTATGATGGGTATGAATACATTTGTGCGTTTACTTGGGAGCATTAGGAACATTGTGGGGCATTTAAGAATGGCTTGAATTTCTCCAAATCTGCCAGCATAGAAACAGGGAAGGAAACAAACAAGTTCCTCTTTGTTGCTGATGTGCTGTAAATCCATGTTCACTGCTTAAGCCCCACAACTCAGCTCCCCTTCTATCCTCTCCCATCCTCTTCTTCAGTGGGGCAGGAAGAGAAAGAGAGTCTAATGGTGCTGAAAGTGGCTGTGACAGCACTGGTGCAGTGCCAGAGAAGCACAGGCAGGCAGGCAGACTGCATCACGGCAAAAATCCCAGCTGTAGGAAAATTACTCAGTCCAGGATGAGGACAGGACATATGTTCCTCCCAAACAAAACACATGATACAATTTGTCCGTGTTGCTGGACACACAAAAGCAACAGCCTCCAAACGCATGACACTAAAAGGATACTGCACCTATAACATCTAATTTCTTAAAGCCCTTGTCTCTTACCATGGCCACAATGCTGCTGAGATTTCTGTCTGTAGGTTAAAACCAAGGAGACCACAATTATTTTAAAAGATATGAAGCATGCTCCATTACTGACCGATTAATCTTTTTGTTAAGTTCATTTTTAAGTGAAATGGTGGATGGTGTTCTTTTAGCACTTGAATGCAAAATAAGGCTTTTCCCATATAAGTGAGGGGGTTTTGTACCTTGTACTTTTTTTTGCTAATCTCCATTTCAGAAGAGAAGTTCAAAACATGAATAAACAGGATAAGTATATAAATGACATGATGAATTAGCACAGCAATAAAATGTCAGAAGGCACAAGAGATTCTAGAAAAGTTCAGTTCATTGCATGCTCCATAGGGACTCTTCAAAACTTGAGGGATTTACAGAATGAACGAAATGGAAAAAGACGCACAAGAGTCTCAGGCCAGCCAAAGGATTCAACGAAACACCTCCAATCTCAAAAAACAGACAACACATATAGCTACTCTTTCCTACCAAAATTTCTGAGCAGATAGTTGGATTGAAAGCAAAAATGCTACTAAAGCCTTCCAGTTCTTTACACTACTGAAGCAGGGTGGGGATTTTAGAAGGAAAGCATTCCCCTTATTTGGACCCACTGAAGCACGGAACAGTTTTGCCATTTGCTCTATTTGTTCTTAAATATTACAGCCTTAAAATACTAAAATCCCACCTCTCTACTCAGTCAGCTGCAGACTGGCTTGTCAGGGCTGCCATCCACCAGCAAGATGCAGAGCTCCACAGCCTGGAGGAGCTCACCACCCTCGCTCCCACACTGCTGAGGAGCAGCTGGGATGCTGCTCCTCAATCAGCTGATGAATTGCTGCAGTTCTGAGGTCAGGAGTTTGAAGGCAAGTGAACAGCAGTGATGTTTTATTCCAAAACATCACACTGTAGAATGAGTGATTCAGCAGCTGATTCACAGTGGCTGAGATGTCCAGGAACGGGGCGTGGGCTGGGGGGGACAGATGGGGCCTGTGATGCCATCCATGCTATGCTATCCTGACTAGTGAATCTGAACTCTGACATCAGTCCTGTAGCTCTGTATCTACAGAGTTCTACACTCTGCATCATTTCTGTAGCATGCTTTGTGCCTCCTGCATGCCTCAAACTGACAAAACTGAAATTTGATGTTTTAAACAGAGGTGGGAGCAGCTTCCCCTACACTATCACCAGAAGAGAACCATTGTGGTATCAGACTTTCACTAACCCTGGGCAGTGTGATGTATTCTATGTGACAGGGATGTGAACCCTGGGATGTCACAGGGATGTAATCCTAACCCACCCCAGGTGATCCAAGCCAAAAGATCCACCTTCGCTATCTGCATGGTCAGTAGCTGAGCACGGTTCTGGACCATTTCAGAGTGGTAACTGGCTTAATCAAGAGCTGTTCACATATCCATCCACAGGAAACAGAATTATTATGTTATGTATTTCAGTGCTTAGACTTGGCAGCTGGTAGTTTGGATCTGCTTCTGACTCTGCAACAAGCGCCCCACGTGGCTTTAGTCGAGTCACTCAGTTTCTCATTACTGCATTCCTCTGCTTGACAGCACAAAGAGGGATAAGTATGGGGTTATTTCCTTTCATTAAGCACTAAGATATTTTTCAAAAGGTGTACAGAAGGTGTATCTTCTATTACTGCCAAAAACATGGTACTAGCCTTAAGCATGAAGCACTCTTGAAATGGTTCCTTCTTCAACCTTATCAAAGCAAGATACCTTCTGAAATATACCCAAAACCGTTGCTCTTTGCAGACACCCATGCTTGGCCTTTTGGTGCAACCTACAGTACACTTCAAAAGAAAACACCTTTCCCTTTTGCAATCATAATAGGCAGCCAAGTTATAATTTACAACAGCAAGCTGTAGTAGTGTTAAATAACAGTACTAAATCTCGTTTAACTGTTTCTACCTAAAACCTCACTGCCAAATGTCTCTGCCATTTAGATGATGCAGAAAAATTGCTGGTTTTAAGGCAAACAATTCATATGATCTTTTTTCCCGCAGTCGCTGAGTCCTTATGTTTCCATGAACAGTACAGAATTTTTACTGACACTTCAATATACAGCAGGTTGAAAGCAGTATACTCACAGTTTCTGCAACAGAAATACTTCAGTTAAAGCCCAAGACCATAACAACAAAAAAAAATATGTCTAGAAAAAATATGTCTAATGTCTAGATTGAAAGTAAAAATTGATGGTTCCACTTTGTCAGTTAAGGGCAAGTACAACTCTTATCTGCACCAGTTACACTTGCCTCACACCCATTTATATCTCGGCTGGGTATTAGACAGTGGCTTCTAGAACAGAGCTGTGTCTGAGATACAGAGGACTTGCAAAACAGTTGCCTGACTCCTTGAGGAATCAAAGAAAAGCATATTATAGCCAAGATGACTGAGAAGATCTTTTTCCCCAGTCTAGGCAGGGCTGTAGCAAAGTGCTGCAGCCTTTGAGAGCCAGCAGCAGTTCCCGTGCCCGACTGAGGGTGGATCCCTGGGCTTTGCAATCGATGGTCAGATGCTCCTTGCCCTGAAACAATTACAGCAATTAAGTCACCACCCAGCAGGTATGATATTGAGCAAATGTACACCACGCTGGGCTGTGAAAAGATCATTACAAAAGCGGCCTAATAGTGTCTGAATCCCTGCAGGATGTTTAAGGGAGGATCAGCTCTAGTCCTGATGGACAAGTACTGTCAGATCAGCATGCTACATTCATGCAGAAAGCACCTGGCCTTGTATCAATGAGAGCAATTACCTCAGAGAATACCCCACTCCCCACTCTGACTCAAGCTTATTTATCCTGTCTGACTCCTTATGAATCTGAAGGTCTCACTGTGGAGGCTCACAGCTCCCAGGCTGCTCTCTGCAGCTGTGTTACCTGGCATTTCTGGCCCTATTTCCAGATGTGACAAGAAGCAAGCAGAGTACCTGACCCCATGGGAGGGGCAGGTGACCTGTGGAACATTTTATTCTGCGGAGAAGATGCATTTTGAAGAATCAAACCCAAAGTAGTCCGAATGCATGGATCTGAGTCATTCAGTGCTATTCTGGAGCCGCCTAGGGAGAGTGAGCTGGATTGTTGTCATGATCCTGCACATTTTCCATTTAAAAATACAGCCATACTAAATGGCACCCATTCAGGTTCTTCACAGCAATTTAGTTTTTTAATACTACTTTTTACAGCAGCTAGAACAGAGGAGAAATTAGCAACAGCTTTCAGCTGGAGTCTTTGCCTCCAGTTTGTAAATTAATGTATTGTCTTGCTGTGGCTGCAAAATGCTCTCTGAAAGCTTTGTTTATAAGCTCATTTTCTATCAAAATGTTTATTAGATGATGTGGCTCAGTCCCTCATACCCATGCCAAGCAAAGGGCGCTTGTCAGTGCTTGCAGAGTATACCTGTGTGTTTACTAACATTTGGAAAAAATGCTTAAGTATGTGCAATCACAAATTGTGCCTCCTCCTCTGAGGGACATTTTTCCCAACTAGCCCTAACATATGTCAGCAGACCCTTACAGCGATGTACAGCACAGACTGGCAATACGATCCACACACAGCTCCTTCCTGTCTTCACCCCAAGAAAAACCTCACTTTTTAACTACCCAGTTACAAAAGTAAAGCCCCATACTGTCAGCTTTTCCAGTTCATACTCCTTCACTGATCGTGCTGCAGAGTTGAACTGTGCCTGTCACTTCTGACACAGTGTGACAGCAGCTCACCCCACAGACCAGGAGCAGGCACGGTGACTCTACACTCCTCAAGGACTGCTCAGATAACCCACACAGATAACTCCACAACTGGAGCACAGGCAACAACACAAAGTGCTGTCACCCAAAACCTCAGCAAAAAAACCCACAAAGAATGCAAACCAACAGGGATTCAGTATACCATACCAAAAAAAGCATTTTACTCAGTGCGTGGCACAGCTGTGAGCTTAACCCCTGCTAAATCAGAAATTTCTTTCCTCTTTTACAAAGGTTTAACAAATCCTACAGTGGCCTGTTTCAGTCCTGCTGTTCAAAGGAGTGATATCCCCACTGCTTATCCAAAATCAGAGCTTGGTCTCAGCTATTAGTTTTCTCCAGTACAGCTCATCAGTTAGCTACTTGTCTCGGGTATATTTAGCATTGATTTTCAGCTGATTAACAGCTTCTCTCCAAGGCATCTCATTTGGAAGCCGCAAGATAAGCCTGAGGAAGCCGTACTTCAAAAAGCTCTTCTCAGCTTTCAAAATAGAGACAGCCTGGAGACCCAGCCCTGCCTGCCCAAGCCCTAGCTTCTCACAGATGGCACAGATGACATCTCAGCCCACCAAGGCGGTAATCTCACTGAAAGCAACCCCCACAACATTCCTCATAGCTGCCCGAGGTACAGAGCACCTCTTTGTTCCCGGCTCTTTTGATTTTTCAGGCCATTCTTGCCCTTTGAGAGGAGTCAGACCTCCTCCGCTCTGTTCAGGAGAACTCCTCTGAAAGAGCTCCTCATCTCTCTGGGTTATACTTAGCTTTACACACAGGCAGACTGGCAGGCACTGCTTGTTAGGGCTGCCTTAGTTTACAGCCTGGACCGAGCACAACGTAGTAGATGTAGCTTACGCGCTGGTGTTGGGTCATTCACCATGTATTTTGGTCATTTAGTATTGATTTTGGATCATTTAACAGTCCTTACTCTCCTGGTATCCTTGAACTGCTGCCACCTCACACAGCGCAGGAACCTTTAAGTTTTACCACTTAGACTCAGCAGATGCCCAGCGAAAGACACACACACACACACACACATCCCGCCCACACACTCATTTTACTCAGCCCTACAAACACAATCTGGTAAATCAGTGCTTTTTTATCCTTCCCACCCACGAAAACCAGCCATCAGTTGAACTGACGGATATAAAGAAAAGCAGGGAAAGCTTCTCCAAGGATTATAGCCACGGAAAAAAAAAATCACATCGTGCAGTTGCAGGATCCTGTACTATCTTACTACAGGGAAGAGGACAAGGAGAAGGACCCAATCACTGCACTGCCACTGCTGGGTCGAAGTCTCTCCCTTCCCCAGTATGCTGATACACCCCCAAAAAAGCAGCTCTGTCTCTCTGTCTGTACAGAACTGGGTCGCAGGAACGGAAATTAAACACCAGGAGGAATGAGACCGTCCTGCCGGAGCTGGCAAAGTAGACAGACATGGATGGATGGATGGATGGATGGATGGATGGATGGATGGATGGATGGATGGATGGACCGACAAGACGCACCGCAGACTCACAGACTGTACCTGGAAGTGGTCTCAGGCGCTCCCGGCCCCCAGACGCCGCTTTATGACTCTCACGCACTCATCATCCACGACACAACACAGGACAGCGCACGACAGCGCGGCTCGGCTCCCCCCGGACTGTGCCGGCGGCGGGCGGAGCACCGGGAAGCGCCGCTCCCGTCCCGTCCCGTCCCCGCCCGCCCGCGCCGCAGCGCCGGTGCCGCGGCCGAGGCGGAGGCGGAGCGCGGGGCAGCCCGCCCGCCCAAAGAGCGCGGCCTGCCGAGTCACCCGCGGGCCGGCGGTACCGGCGGGCAGCTGTCCCCANTCAGTTGAACTGACGGATATAAAGAAAAGCAGGGAAAGCTTCTCCAAGGATTATAGCCACGGAAAAAAAAAATCACATCGTGCAGTTGCAGGATCCTGTACTATCTTACTACAGGGAAGAGGACAAGGAGAAGGACCCAATCACTGCACTGCCACTGCTGGGTCGAAGTCTCTCCCTTCCCCAGTATGCTGATACACCCCCAAAAAAGCAGCTCTGTCTCTCTGTCTGTACAGAACTGGGTCGCAGGAACGGAAATTAAACACCAGGAGGAATGAGACCGTCCTGCCGGAGCTGGCAAAGTAGACAGACATGGATGGATGGATGGATGGATGGATGGATGGATGGATGGATGGATGGATGGATGGACCGACAAGACGCACCGCAGACTCACAGACTGTACCTGGAAGTGGTCTCAGGCGCTCCCGGCCCCCAGACGCCGCTTTATGACTCTCACGCACTCATCATCCACGACACAACACAGGACAGCGCACGACAGCACGGCTCGGCTCCCCACGGACTGTGCCGGCGGCGGGCGGAGCACCGGGAAGCGCCGCTCCCGTCCCGTCCCGTCCCCGCCCGCCCGCGCCGCAGCGCCGGTGCCGCGGCCGAGGCGGAGGCGGAGCGCGGGGCAGCCCGCCCGCCCAAAGAGCGCGGCCTGCC
>VWZV01001287.1:305932-371710 GCA_013397155.1 Irena cyanogastra
TGGCACTGCTGCCAGGCATGGCCTCAGCTGCTATGCCACTGGCCCGGCACCGTTCCGCTGGCAGCGATCGGAAGGGAATCATTCTTACAGATGGGCAGGAACGGGACAGACACACACACACACAGACACAGACACACACAGACACACGCACACGCACACACAATGTCTCCTCTGTGCCTCCCAGGTTGTATTTTCCAGCACAGAGGATTTCCTCAGCCCGGTGCTGTTTCTTCTCTCTTCCCAGTTCTCATCCAGTTCCCTGGGCAGCTCATGCACAGTAATCTTCAGAAAGGTCTTGCACAGATGCACTACAAGTCCTCACCCACCGCCCTTCATTTTCTCTGCAACTGTTCACTAGCTTGGATCTGGTGCCCCATTGCTCTTGGATGGAGTGACAAACACCTTGCCTCTTTGTGCTCTCTCCAGAGCACCAGATCTGACTTTTCTCCACTTCTTGCACAGCACTCTCAGTCAGCGCTTTTCCAGGGTGAAAAGTCCAGGTTTACCCAGTCACTCTATAAGCAGGGTCCAAATCTTGGACAAGCCTTGTTATCCTCCATTAATGTTTTTGCAGTACCTCTAAACCTTCTGAGGTGAGGGAAATGGAGCTGCATATGCACAGTTCAAGGTGCTATTGAACCTCAGATTTAGGGAGCAATACTCCAACTTTCCCTGCTCTCCACCACCTCCTAATATTTACTGATCTATGCTCAATTTCCTTTTTTTGACCCCTCAGAACATCCAGCCAAGGTCTTCCTATGGAATGGCAGCAGCCAGGTCAGAGCCTGCACTTTACAAGTGAGGCTAACTACATGCATCAGATCTTTCACTAACTGAAGAAAAATTAGTTTTTCTAATTCTAAGCCTTCTGGTAGTTAAAGTCTTGAGAAACAGGTGCCTCTAGCTACTATTTCTACATTCAAGCATAGAAGGAGCTTGAATAAACCTCACACCCTGTGGCCAGGATGATTTTGGAGGCAGTCAATCACACAATCCTGCCTACCTGCCTTCCCATTTCTTTAAATAGAGGATATAGAAATAAATACTTGTAAAAACTAGTTTAAAAGTAATTGGGCTGTTAATGTAAATGTAAATGCTAATAGTAAAAGGAACCCCAACACAAATGGCCTTTGTGCACACAACTCTCTCTCTGGAATTAAGACTTAAAACACACACGTGGTCTCACTGTGGTTTCTAGAAATTACTTGCAGATCTTTATGTTCTGGATTCACACAAAAGCCTGCTCTGTCCCTTCGGACAGTGTCACATCTAATGTGAAATATAACAAAAGGACATTGCAATACTATTTCTGAAGGAAGATTACATACTGCCAAGTCATGGGTCCCAGCTCTTGCACACATATCCTGGTACTTTTCCCATATTGGTAAATATGTCAGAGGATGGTGCTATGCATTTTCTTCAGGCTCTGTGGTGGTTCTACCTCCAATTCCTCTCTGTGACAGGTTTCTCAATGCAATAGATTACCTGGCTTTCTTGATTCCTGTTTATACCTACAATTCCCTTCACCAGACAGCCATTGTTACTATACATACAAGAAATCTTCTGGAAAAAAGATTTAGACTTCATCCAGGTAAAGAGGCTTCTATTTTTTTCCCCTTTTTTTTTGCCCTGCTCAGATTCAAGGGCAAACATGGCTTCTCCCTCCCCTTGTCTCCCGTGTTCTCAAACAACATCTTTGATTAAAGTGGAAATATTTTACTGAAGTAATTGCAAGTACAGACACATTTATTCTGGTTTGTTTTGGTGCAGGCTGACAAGACTGAAGGCGGCCCCTGAGCTTCCTGGCAGGGAGGAATATCCCAGGAAAGTGTCTCTGTGTGCTGCTGCTCAGGTCTCCTTTGCATAGTGCAGGTGGTTATTAATCACTTGGCGAGAGTTGAGAGGAGATCAAAACTTGGAAGGAGGTGAAGAATTACAGTTCTGAGTCAGCACGGCAAGCGCAGAACATGCCTGGTTTGTGCTGCTCAGATGTTTTGCTTGTTTATTCTTCCCATTTTGATACGGTAGTCCTCACAACAGCAATGCAGATTAAGAGAATTACGCATGAACAAAGCCCAAAAAACTACACGGGGAATGATTAAACCAATTAAAGCAATTCTTGCCAAACAAGTTCTCCCAAAATCCAGGCCTAGTCCTCATGGATCTCCTAGTATGAAATCCAGTATCTGGGCTGGGCTTTATCATTAGACCATCCACCATGGCAAAAATACTGCAGGCTTGGACTGCAAACCAAGCCTCTGCTTTGTCTGTGTATTTGGCCTGTGGAAAATGTCATCCACAGCCCCATCCTATCTCTGCTATTATTATAAAACATCAGCATGTGAGAACAGAATATGTTACTTCAAAACAAAATGGATTTTAGGAGAGAAGAGTACTTCTCTGTGTTGTAGACATAGAAAATCCCTGGGCAAACAAGCTACAATTCTGGCTGATTGCAACCAGGCTCCTGGGTTTTTAGACCCACTCCAGAAGAGGCGAGTTTGACAATGCCAACATCAACTGCTGAAGGAGTGAGAGCTTTACAATTTCGGTACTTTCATTGAATGAAAATGCATTTTTTCAAGCTATTTCTGTTTACTTTTCTGGTGACTAATAAGTGAGTTAATATGCTTCAAATCAGCATATTCAGACTATTCAATCTCTCTCTCAAACACAAGAGTTAGAAGTTATAAAGAATGGAGGGTAAGGGGAAAGCAAATTTAATGATATCAGATAACTTGAGTAAATGAAGTGGGTTTAGAGTTTAGAAAACTCACCAAGGCTGGACATAGTGAAAATAGAGTTGTTAACTCTATGCAACTTGTGTTGTGGCCTAACTTCTCTTACGTGGTTGAAAGTCTGTGTCCTGATAAAACAACCTACACACTCCCCATCTCCAGATTTATCCTGACCTCGTGCCAGATGGCTTGTGTTACATGCCTCACTCTAATACTGATCATTTCCAAGCGATAAATCAGAAACCATTTCCCTCAGTTTACCCAGCAATCATTTTCTGGCCAAGCAAGCATGGTAAAACAGTTAAATGATGGTGAACTTTAAACATCAAGGGAGAACATTCTCTCTTGTTTCAGCAAGCAGCTGTCTGGACAGTTCTCCATCAGAGCAATGTAAAACAATTGGCCAAACTAGCTGTTTTTTGCCTCCTGTAACTCCAAAATGTCGCCAAAGAATAATAATTAAGAGAAAACAGCCTGTGCCCTTTTTTTTTTTTTTAAGGACTTGTTGCTGTGCAAATAAATCAGCCCTTACCCTGTGGTTTGTAGCAGTTCCCTGTATAGAACAGAAAGACATCAGGTTCATTTTAGCCCTATGTTTATTCAGCTTGAACTTGAACTAGGATCATATTAAAAACAGATTACAAGCCATTTAAGAGCTCTTAATGCTTGCCAAAATTAGCCTGTGGTTTTAAATGAGATGCAAGGCAAAGTAAATGAAAAGTAGTATTTCAGTCACTGTGGAGAAGTCATGTTACCTAAAACATGCACAACATATTTGGCATTTCAAAAACTACTCACCAGAACTCCATGCACAGAGTACTCTTGTGCAAATGGATGGAAGGGAAGGATTTAGAATGTGACGTCAATTGTCTGAAATTCAAAAATAAGCAATTGTCTGAAATTCAAAAGTCTGGCAATACTAGCACACATTTAAACCTGTGCACAGAACTCCTGCTGAAATCATTGGGACACCTGCAGAATTTGACACATCTCTTAAATTTATTGCAAAAAGCAATAAAAAGCTCTTGGCTACTCTGAATTTTCAAACAAACTGCTGCAATTCACACTGTAAACACGCAGAGTAGATGAATCAGTCCAGCAGATCACTTAAGCTTTGCCTTGGCTTCAAGTTTGAAACGAAGTGTGTACTTCAGTGATTTGACAGGGGAATTCAGGAGCAGTCTTCAGTGTTTAGATGCAGTAGTGTGGCAGTGCAGGGGTTGAGTGTGGACATTAGAGATGTAAAAGCACTCAGGGCACATGAATGGTAGGCATACAGTAGTTCCTGTAGCAGATCTGTTGTAATGATGCTTTGATTTTAGATGTTTACAACTTTGTCAGAATTGAAGCAATTGGAGCTCAAAGCATTGGTGGCAGGTTCCTGCTTCAGGCTAGGACAAAATTCAGAAATTATTATTTGTGGTCTTCTGAAAAGGTGGAGGACAAAAATCTATTGTTATTGGTCATATTACTGTATTAACAATAGCTTTCTTATTTCTTTCTGTTACCTACTGAAGGAAAATCTTCTGTGCAAAGCTTTAGACAGGATCTTGAAAATTGAAAGAATACACTCCCTCTAACTTGCCTTGACTTTTTTGCCTTTAATGCAAGAACTGCCCAAATTCAGACAAGCTCTGTGCCTGCCCTGCGAGCACATGTGAAAATTTGTCAGCATGATTCACACAGACTCTTCTCATGATGGACAAAATCAGTCACAGGTTTTAGGGGCTGAGCTGGACTTGCACTTCAGTGATCCTCTTCAGTGCAGTGGGCACCAAAGCTGAGGATATGGAGAGACTCTTTTATATTCTCTGTGCTCTCCCTGTGAGCACCAAGACAGTGTGAAAAGGAGGGGAAAAGTTGATCCTGACTCAGGTATGGCTCAATCCCAGTTTTTATCAGTAAAAGTTGCTGTTTTTTTCATTGCAATCCACTTGCATTATCAGTGACCTCTATTTAATTGTCTCAAAGGCTGTCCAGGATGAAATAATTAAGTCTCCCTTTTATTTCTATAAAACTTCCCCAAGGTATCCTAATTAATGAGTCTTTGCAAATCAGAAAAATGTTCCAGCTTGTCTTACAGACAAAGAAATTGAGGCTTTTTCAGAGGCAGATGATGCAGCATGTGAACACCTAACACTGAGAACAGAATCCTGATCCCCAAGTCCTCTGTGGCTTGGGAGGTCAGAACCTTATGGACTGGGAAGTGTGCCTAAAAGCAGATTATCTAGAAGAAATAACATACTTTGCACAATCACCATCTTTAATTATGGATAAAACCACTCGTTTAGGACCTCGCCTCTTTTTATACACATGATGTACAAATATAGGAGAAATGGGAGTACCAGTAAATATAATCTGTCTTCTTTCCTGATGGAGAAGTGGAAATGCTTCCAAAAGTGTCAATGCCATCTACCCGAAGCTTTAGAAGACCTGAACTGCTCCTTTAGTAGCATTATCCCAAAGCTGGATGTTGGGATACCTTTTGCTGTTTAAATGTTGATTTACCACGTCTGTTGCTGGAGGCTTCTCCCTCACTTCCTCAAGACAGGGAAAGATTTACAGTTTCTCCTGCCTCGCCATCCTCTCCTCTTTCAGTCTGACATCCTGTCACCTGCTGACAGCAATCACACTGTGAATGGCAAGTCATTTGCTTATTGACAGCCTCACATTTACTGTGACACCTGCCAGCAGTCTCTGACCCCTGAATAAACATTAAGACATTAACAACCTGACACAGGTTCAAGGGTTTGAATAATAATGTCCTGCAGACTCACTGCACTCACACAGGCAGCCAAAAAAAAAAACCCCTTTGCACTAAAGTTTGCCATCCTGGGGGCTGGGAAAAGCTTGCTGGAGGAGTGGCTGTAGCAGCAGACTACCTGCATGGATGAGCAGCCACACTTTGCTTTTCCAGGCAGTGAGGCCTCTTCTCTGGCCAGTGAAGCTTTGAACATCTTTTCCTGTGCTGCAGTATTGGGATCTGGGCTTCACTGGTTTAGGAAAACAACAGGAAAGAGCAAAGAGGAGAAAAGGACATCTGCAGAAAAAAACCCTCAAAACAAAACAAAACCAACAACACTATCTTCTATCCCTCAGAAACCAGACCTCAAATTAAAGCAAATAAACCACCTCCTCCCATAGCCGAAACCAATCCTTCCTCTGAATTTTGGGATGCCCTCGCTGAACTGCTCTGGAACTGAAGGGCTCTGAACTGCTTTTGGAGTGCAGGGCCTTGTGCTGCAAGGTCACAAGGACGAAATAGTGTCCATTTCAATGGATTATCAACTGGAGAAAGCGATCCCACTATGTTTGTTTTAAGTTTTTACTAGCACTAGGTTTGTTTCTCTTTTGTGTCTGCCTGGCACATAGCCAGTCTGCGACTCTGCTGTAATGGATGATCCATTAGCTTGAATGACATTCTCTTCTGCCACTTCCAGCCATCCATTCCAGCCATGTTGCAGTCAGTCATGGAGGAAATGGATCCTGTCGACCTGTGACAGTCATGGCTTTTAGGAACTGTAATTGCAAACCTCAAAGCCCTGGTTAGAAGTAAGAAGCTTCTGTACCAAATGACTTGCAGGAAACCCAGTCTGCCTCCCACATGTTTAATAAACTTACCAGTGCCTTCTCAAAATCTTTGGCTAGAGTTCAGTCGTCTCTACCCACGATGAGTGCACAAAGGATTCAAAGACTTGGTAAACCACAGCTTTTGTTTTGAAGTATGGATAAAGTATGCTCCCACATTTCTCTGGGCATGCTATTTGGTGAGGGAAGCTGAGATGTTTTCCACCCTTACATGTGACAAAATATACTCTTACACTTCAACGAAGAAGATGTTGAAGAAAAACATAGAAAATTAAGACTTTATTACATGTAAGGTGTTAGTTCAGTTGCTGGTCACTGCAGAAGAAGGAAGATTTATTTCTAATGAAAGCAATTTGACAGTCTAAGTGAAAGGAATTTGGTGGGTAACCTCTGTCAAGTGCAGGGAATGGATTCATATTTTCCAAACTCTCACCACAGCATCTAGCAGCTGTGTGGGGAATGGCTTTTGTATTCCCTAACTATTTGTAAGATGCTGAAAATCCCTCTCAAATCAGAACATAAGTATGAAATCACCCCAAAAAATTCATGTTCATGGGCCAACAATCCTGGACATATTTCAGACTGAAATTTTTATTTATATAGGTTTTAAATGTGTAAATTTCAAATTAGAAATTTAGTATTATTTAAGATCTTACTTAAACATGTGAAAAAAAAGGTTGGCTTGGAAAAAAATCCCCACTTTTAATATTCAGAAAAAACTAAGTAGAAGAAAAGAAGCTCAAATATTTTTCAATTCTCTCCCCAAAAGAGAGTTATCAGCATGTTTTTGCAATAACTTTTTTTTTTCCAAATAAAAGTGTTCAGTTTTGGAAATTTGTCTGGTCAAGAGGGGAAAAAAATCTGTCAGTAGAAAATTTCCTGCTCTTTCCACTTAATTGAAAGGTTGCCTGCTGTGTCCCCAGCTGTCGCCTTCCAGCTTACAGTGAAGAGGGGGATTACAAAGCTCTGAAGAATAAAACCTTCCTGGAGCTGCCCCCCTGCTCCCAATAGAGCAGCTACTACTCCCAAAGCAGGAAAAATAGCTGGCACTCAGCCTTCCACCCCCTCTATTCAGCATGGTATGTATCTCCCAGAAAGCTGGGAACTGCTGTTCCTGAGCTCCTGGACTGCAGGACAGGACATCCAGGGCAGAAAACAAAGCTGAGCAAAGCGGAGCCTTCTCCAGCTACAGGCAGAAGCACTGGCTGTGTCTCTCTGGGTAGGTGTCCCTTCCTGCACAAATCTCCTCAGATTTTTCTTTCCTAAAAAAATAAACCCAACACTGGTGGGGGAGAAGATAGAAACTGCTATTACTGATGCTTTTTCTGCTGTTACTCTCAGTGCATTGAGTCGATACTTTTGGTGGGCAGCAAAAGTCTGGGAGGAAACAACAGAGGCTTAGCAGCTTCACTGACATCATTTGACTCTTCAGTTTTTTATTCTATTAAGCAAGCCACAGTAATTTGAAAACTGTTCACATGTTACTTCATGTAACAGAAGTGGCTTCAAAACAGCCATTCTTGAAACAGAATAAATAGTGATTGCTTCAGTTCTTGTCTAAATATGGTTTAGGATGCTTTTACACCCATTATAGGCTGTAGCTCTCTGCTGCCAGTTCACTACTATTCCCTGGCAGTTTGCTTTTCCCTCTCTTCCAGTGTAATAGAAAGGAGAGGCACTCTGCCAGAAACCAAGATTCAGTTTCTGCAAACTATTCTGCACACACTCAACATTAATAAGAGCTGACCCAAGAGAGAGTCTTACTAAACATTTACACAGTGCTTCAAATGGAGCCCATCAGTACAGAGATGGAGGACACAGGCCAAAAAGAAGGATGTTTACACTTAAGACTGCCATCTCTTTCTCAGATTTACAGTAGTGTTTAAATATTATTGCTTTGTTGTCATCTCTACTTAGCACAGCTGTGCTACTCCATAAGAGCATAACCTCAGCCAAGTGAGATGTTTCTTGTCACCTCTGACTTCACTGTTGGGATGAATATCACTGCACAACAGGCAAATCCATCAGAAGACTAATTTTAAATCAAGAGAGGCTCTGGATCTAATTATTATGATTATTATTATTTTTAAATCAATTCCTTCCTCTTTCTTGTACTTAAACAATAATACAGCCATGGTGTCAGAATTCAGAAACACAACAGTAGTTAAATGCAGAAAGCATTTATGAAAGCATCTGAAAACAAGCCTCCAGAAATTAGAAGTGCCACATTTTCCAATTTGCAGGAGTTCTGGGATAACACTGTACTCACCTTTTATAATGCAACAAAAGCTAGAATTGTCCCTCCATTTTTCAGTTCAATTTCCCAGCCCCAAGGTTTTTAGCAGAAAAGTTGTAGCTTGAAAATTTTTGCTTCCTTGCATTGAAAGAAATTTTATTAAGCAAAAAACCTAACATTTCCTTAATTTGGTTTTACCTAAGTTTCATGGTTATTGGAAGAAGCCTGTATATACGACCAATATATATATTTAAATCTCAAAAAGGCATGTAAAAATAACCCTATTTTTACATCAAAGTATTTGAGCTCATTTGTTAATTTTTTGTGACAATTTGGAGGCAGAGATTCTAGGTGTTATCCACTTCACCCTCCTCACAACCTATACAGTAGGCCTTGTTTTGGGCATAGGAAAATGCAGCTGGCAAAACACATCTGCTCTGGCTTTTTTTGGGTGGGGTAGGAAAAATATTTTTTTCTTTTTTTAAAGCAATTTCTAGTTCATATTTTAAAGAAAATGAAATATTTTCACAAAACAATTTCCATTTGATTCCAGCTAGAGAAGTTTAATACAACATTGATTTTTTACCCATTAGTCAAATAACCAATTATGTATCAACATAGCTCTCTATTTATAAAGAATAAGCATTACTTATTGCATTAATCTAGAGCCTGGTCTAGATTTCCCTTCCCTTTTCCAGCATAGGGGAGAAATAAGAAGTTAAGAAATATGTGCTGAGGAATATCTCTGTAAGAGAGTATTTCCTCCTTCAAAATTACTAACCAGTCTTTGAGGACAGGATTAATTTAAGAGTAGGCTCAGATGCAATTCATAATGCTAAATGAGCAGGTGGCATTCTAAATAGTCACGCAGAAGTTTCTCCCTCTCTTGGCAAATATAAATGTTTGATGTGAACAAAGCCAAAAGGGTTTTGTTATTTGCTGAACGCTCGACTCTGGCTCCCACTTCCAAAGTTTCCTTCCCTTGGGACATATGGGCCTTCAGTTACTCACTCACTCACACAGATTAGAGGTTATCCATAAAAGTGTTCTGACTAAGGCAGCACAAGGCTCTAAGGAGGTTTCCACTGCTTAAGAAATGCCCTCAAACGTTATGCTTCCAAAAAGGGAAGGAGGGAGGGCATTTGGATAGACAGGGGGGACTGGCTGAAAGAGAAGTCCAACCACGAAAGTAGCAACCAAACTCCAGGATGCAGAAAATAATTAAGGAGGATTGCAGTTCCTAAGAGGAAATCAGAGATCACTATGTACAACTTTCACTAAACTGTTTTATTGCAGTTTAAGCTCTGTGTAGCCATGGAGGAGCAACAGCAAGGAACAGTGGGAAATGCATGTGCATGAAAAGCTGCTAAAACTCTTTTGGTTTTTTTCCACATGGAAAAGGACCAAGCCTGTGCTGAGCAGCTTCAAAAGCACAGGCAGGTAGATGACAGCATGCTGTTTTCCAAGAGTATTTAACAGATTAGTGGATTTCAGGGTTTTTTTCTCAAGCTTTGTCCACTCTGCAGAAGATACCAAAACAGAACTGCAGAAAACCACAACCACATGGTGTATGTCTGTCAGGAAACATGGTCAAAGGAAAAGATGTCTCATGAAACCTTGGGGACAGTGTTGCCAACGTGTCCTGATGAACCACAGCAAGGTGGGAAGTCCTCTGCCTGGTCACGATGCTTTCTACGTGCATCATTTCCCTTCTATGCCCATTTCCCTTTTCCAGTTTCCTGCAGGATAAGCCTTTCAGTGCAAAACCAGCTTATTTCTATGTAGCTGGACAATCCACAATTCCAAAGAAAGAGGCATCATCATGCATGGAGAGTTCGGTGTGCTTTCAAATATGAACCAGAAATCAAAACCACCTCCTGAGCCAGTTTTTAATAGTTGGCAGAACATTCATGAGCATCCTTTATAAATGAAGCCACCACACTTCACTGCATCAAATGAGCTGCAGAGCACCAGTAGGACACAAGCTCTTGAAATACAAACAGCGCTGGCGAAGTCGTGTGGTGGTTATATCATCAGTGAATAACCATCATGATAGTTTCAAATAAATTGAAGAAGGAACTTACTCTGGATTCTGGCATTCTTCAATGCCGTGGAGTTTGAGGTGAAAATCACAGAATTCCTATTTCAATGAACATCATGGAGAAGAATTACTATCATAAAACAAACCTACTGGCTTGATTTCTATGGCATTTCTTTTCAGAAGCATTTACCAACAGGTCTCTCCTGCACTCTACAGAATAGATTCTGTTTTCATCTGTCTGCACATGTCCTCTGCTACAACACTGACAGTTTTCCCATCCTCAGTCTTGAAGTCTTGCAGATGATGCATGTTGTGGTGTGTTTTTGGATTTTAATCGGGTTTTCCCTAGGTTAGAGTTGTGTCCCTCGTTGGTTCGGAGTCCCTCTGCAGCCCTGCCCTGGTATCTGGTACATTCCAGGGGAGCTCTTGTGTGATTGGCCAAGTTCCCAGTTTCTCCCACCCTGTCCTACACCCTCTGTCTATACCCCTCCCCTTTCCCCACATCCATTTAAAAGGTGCTGCTCTGCACCCAGGACCCCACTGTGGGAACCTCGGCTCCAGAAACAATAAACCAAGCTTCTACCTGCAAAAGTCCTCCCTTTGTTCTTCGTCATTGCCACGCTTCAGCCAGGGCTGAGACTCACGGGACCAGGAGAGGTACAGAGAGGTATCCTTAAAGCTGGACTAGGGCAAGAGCTAACCGGGCGGAATGAAAGATTCCAGGAGCTGCACCTAGCACCCAGCTTTAGATGCATATAAAGGGAAAAAGCTTGTTCTTCTAGTGTTGCTGGATGACATAATATGGGCTAATTTGGACTGAGATACCAGTCACTGAAGGGTGAACTCTTGTCTCATTTTAAAGAAGCCACAGGTGTGAAGAATTCCAATATCTTGTAAGCGAGAACCAGTAGTAAGATGTAAAGAGGTTCAACTGGTGTTAAAACTAATTTAACAACTGGGTCCTGGGGGTGAAAGAATATTCTCTCTTCTTCTCCCTTCCATAGTTCTATGTACTACCATCTCCCTGAGTGAAAAAGAAACTGCAAACTTGAAAACATTGTCAAGTAGAAGAGTCTTTTGTTGTAGGAGCCCATAACTTTAACTGTCAGCCAGTGCTGCAACAAACCACCCATCTGCAGTGCTGCTGATATAAAAATTAGTTCAGAGAGCTGACATGTCGGCTAAAGGCATTATTTAATGTGGTTGCCAGAAATCCCTTCATAAAAATTCATGACTCCAGCGGCTGGTCCTAGTTGCCATGAGACTTCTTGTGTGTTCTTCCTTGGAAGGCAGAGAAACCAAAACCATTCTCCATGTCTCCGCAGAGATCTGTGCCTGATTTGAGCAAGGAAAGGCGCCCATCACCACCCATTACAGAGATGGCTTTTCCCTCGCCTTACAGCTCAGGAGCATCTTTCCAGTCTGCCCTGCTCTTCATCAGATCAGGCAGCAATGAGCTTTGAACATAATGATCAGACTCAGCAGAAATAACCCAGGAAGGTTTAGAGGTTTTGCTGTATTCATCCAAAGGGGCACTGCTATTCCTATTCATGTCTTAACAAAGCACAAATCTTTATCAGGAAATATAAAAATCTTGTCCTGTACTGATATGCAAATAGTTCCCTTCTGGTCAAGGCCTTACCAACATTTCTTTTTGAATCCCTCTGAAGCTGTCAAATTGATGTGTTTTAAAGGAGAGGTATTCCAGCTGGCGTGAAGCAGAGGGACAAAATTTTCCAAATTGTCCTACTCAAACAATGAGAAATAGGTGATAAAATTTATTTGGTTTAATCCAGCACACTGACCAGACCACCTCATCTCCAAACACTCTTTAGAGATTACAACTCACTGTTAACAGTCATAAACTAATAATCCATGGGGGAATTAAGCCTATGGTTTTGACATCCTTCTGGCTTGTGTCCATATGAGAGTTTACCACACTGGGATACCTGTTACCTGGGATAACAGGATTCTCTGCATACACTTCTCTGTCCCTCCTTCCTTCACCACTATGTATTTGTATTGAAGAGCTCTGGAATTGCTCAGCTACTGTTTCAGAAACAGGAAAAATCTCATTATTCTGCAGAAAAAACACAGAGCTATAATGTGGTGGAATTCCTGTGGAGTTATTAATTGAAACAGAATAGCTCATTCAAAATCAACTTTTTAAAAAATTGCTTTTCAAAAATTACCTGCTGGCTCAGATTTTTCGAAGGTTTCTTTAATTGTCTGTACCTATGAACACTTTCATCTGCAGTAATATTTCTGGGTGAGAATGATATTAAGGACAATGAAATTTCAAGTTACATAGATGTTTCTGAGCTCAAAATTGTGCAGCACTGGAAGGAATTATGTTATTCTGATTGCTCAAGAGTAACAGAAGCAACTTTGAAAGCTGCAGTCTTTTCCTTTGTGGTACTTTTCTGTAGGTCTAAATGGAGCTAACTGGTTTCCTGTAGTATGTGCAATGGGGCAAAGAGATGTGCAGGGGCTTGTAAAACAAAGTATTCTTTAGGATGTATTTTTTATTCATATAACCTAATATGGTGAAGTTTGGCCACTGATCCACCAAGTATCAACCAAGTGAGTTAGGTAACATTTTCTGAGAAAGCTCCACAGGGAGAGCAAAGTGTCAGCCCTTTTCTGCCTCATGCCTTGCAAGGCCCCTACTGCTTTTGCAAAGCAAACAAACCATCCCTTAAGCAGGAAAAATTGGGGATGAGTTTTCTGAAGCTTCCTCAAAAAGTTAGGTCACTTTATAAAACTATAAGGTTCTCTGCCACAGGACACTGAGTCCTTCACATACAACTGTACCCAATGTGCAAGGAGGGAACTCTGGAATCCCTGCCTACAACTGAAGCATGAAACAGAAAAGGTGATTGCTCTTCTTCTAACAAGATCATGCTCTCCAGCCACTTCCTAAGACCATGTGTAGCCCTTTAAAAGTAACATAAAGGAAAAAAACCAAGGAGAAGCAACCATACTAAGTAGCTGAATCCTGATTAGAAGTGAGACCACATTCTGTTATCAGTTACCTTTCCCCAGCTAAAGTGACACTTAGTCTATAGAACACACTGGGGAAGGCTTCTGGCTAAGGGATTATATGGAGGCTTCAGAGCACTTAGAGGGAGCTCCTAGAGAGATGGAGCTGAATTCCTGCTTCGAGGGGCTGAGAATCTGTGTGAAAGACATGCTGGATCTCCCTAATGCTCTATCTGCCCACATTTAATAAAATTTCTTTCTATTGCTCTTTGTTGTGACATGTGGATCCAGTAAGTGTCCTCTTCCCTTCTGGATATCACATGCTTGCTTTTCTTGAGTTTTACCACCCCACCCCACATTTCCTTTGAAAGCCTGCCTCCCTTTCCATCACTCACTTCCTTCAGTTTAATCTTCTCAAACTTCATCTGTGTTCTGGGCACAAAGGTTACTCCTGCAGCCCGGGTCTGGATTGAACAGCACTCTCTTTGCCACAGCAATGCTGCAACTTTGATTGGCTCTGAGGATGTGAGACAGAGCGAGGCTTAATGGCTCTAAGTCAATTAATGCTTTCCAGACTTTACACTCGACCTTAGTACTGTAGCTAAGGCTGGTTTATTCTGTAGTGCCAAAGGGCCGGTCTGGACAAGCCAGGAGAGGAACAACATCTGGGAGAAGAACCTGCTTTTGGAGTCATGGCCAGAGCTGTGGGCTCTGTGGGTTGTGTTTTGCTCATTCTTTACACGTTCCAGCCCTGCTTGGTGCTGGCCATGGCAAGCTGCTTTCTTAGTGACAGTGCACATATGTCAGCATCCAGATGAACTGTACTTTCCCCTGAGGTACTGACTCAGTTTCTTTTCAGTCTTCCATCGGGGATTGTCTCCCAATAACCCCTGTAAGTCCCATGCCAGCTGCCTTCACCACAAGTAACTGCTGCTGCTGCTGTGAACAGCAGAAAGAGGAAGCGGTGAAACACTGATTACAAAATGCATTTACTCCATAGAAAGCAATGGAAAAAATTACTAGACAGAAAAAAAGGCAACTTTCAACAATTTGCTGAGCAAAGAGTATCCCCCATCCCCACAACCTCATTTCTCCCCTGTTATAGATATGTGTTTAATTAGTGCCTATAAAATATATAGCTGCATGATATGGGAATGCATATAAAATGTTAAGCTAAAACATGTGTAAGCCACACTCTCTGTAAGACACATTCCAGTGAAGGGTGTGGTGCCTGCAACATCTACCAAGTTCCAGGAAGGCATTTCCAATTCTAAAGACATGGCCGGACAGGAGATGGGGGTCCACCCAGCCATCATTGCCCTGATAAGATATCTGATGGAGATATGCACAATCACTGGGACATCATCACCTTTCCTGGACTCAGATAAATTCATCAGTAATTCATCACCTTCCTGGAACCATATTGTCTACGCCAAGCCAGAGCAAGACAGAAAATTGAATATCTAAGGACAGAGGGACTCTGAATACCTTTCTGCCCCCAGCAAAATAAAACGTATATAAACGTATATAAACCCAACACACCAGGACATCGATGTGAACAGGGTCGATCTGATGCTCTAGAGGCCAGGTCATGGTTCACCCAGCTGTCGACTACCTGGGCTTGAAGCTGTTAACCTGCATTGTGGCTCTTTCTGATCATTATTATTATCAAAATTATTGTCAAATAAATCTATTTTTATTTGATTAGACAGATTAGCTCTGTGCATTTATAACATCCCCCCTGTGAGCTTGAAGCTGCATCTGCCAACATATGGGCTGGGTACAGATTGTCATGTGTAGGCTTAAGGTGTTTTAGCAAGTTTTCCAGCTAGGAACAGGTGTGTCTTTCTAATGCCCCTTCAAATAACATATGGACTTCAGAGAAAATCCAGCAGGGTTTTCAGATCTCACTCTCCTAGCTCTGTCTGGTCAGAAACTGTGGGGAAACCCATCTGTGCCAGCTCTCAAGTTCCCTTTGTTCTGTGCTGCAACTCCCTGTTGTGACAGAAACTACCACAGTGCAGATTAGAGCTCCTATTTTGATGTTGATGTAGGCTCATCTGTGCCGAGACTCTTATTACACAAAGAGTAAATTCAGGAGTTAACTGCTTTGCATACACCCAAAACTTTCCAATGCTGATAGGAACTGAAGTAAAACATTAAGTTCCCACACCCTTTACTCCTCAGCTGGTTTTTCAGAGTTCAACTCTGACAGCTAATTGGATTTAGCAAAAGTGTGCATAAGTGTCTAAGTCTGGTGTGAGCTGATGTCACTTGGATTATGGATTCTCTCCTTCTGAGGAAGAATTTCAAAGTGGGAGAGAGCAATCTGATGAATGAAACTCAGGCCTGCAGACTATCCGATCCTGGTAGATTCATCTAGCTTGCAGGCATGCAAGTCCAGGGGTAAAATTAAGCATATGGAGCCTAGAAAGATTAGACTTTAGTTCTCATTTTTGCTACACACTTGCTTGTGGTTCCTAGACTCTCCTTCCTAGCACATCTGCTGGGCAGGTAGGCCTTTTCATCTGTATGTTATTCCAAAGGGAGTACCTCTTTTCCTACCTTTGAAAGGAAAAGAGATGTGAGGCTTGTTTTTCTTGCCTCCAAGCAGAGACTAGTAAATTGATTGCAAATAATGCAAAATTTATCAGAAAATTAAACTTAAACTGAGAGGCCTAAATTACCAAATAAACTAAGTTATATAAATTTAAAAAAATTACATCCTGCATCCTTAACCACAGGCATATTTTTGTCTTTTTCTCATGCCTTACATGCTGACATTCTTTCCATTACCATTGTCATCAGAGAGCTTCTTATGTATTCAGTCCCTTGCTGTCCATATTTTCCTTCTTGAGTAGATTCAGGTCAGTCCAGTGATCAGAAAGTTCATCAGAGTGATGATGAATTATTGAATTATTATTCACTCCAATAATTTCAGGGGTAGAAGTCCTGAAGTCTGTTGTCTGCTGTACATTGGACAGCCACATAAAAGACAGCACTGAAGAAACTTTAACTCTGTGGCTCATATCACCAATTACAGCTTGGAATGAAGACATCTTACTCATAAGTGGAAGGGAGCTGCGAGTCAAGGAAAACCTCCCAAGAAAAGAACTGCTGGCGAATAGAGTCACTGTGGGCCTGTGCTCACACGTCACAGGTGGCAGAAGAAGCCTCTCCTTGCCTTCCCTCGCCTTCCTTGAAGCCTCTGTACAACAGGAATGAGGCTTTGGGTGTGGAAGGCCACTCACTGGGTGATGTGGATGATGGTCCAGCTACACCAGAGGTGTTGTGAAGGCCAGAATGGCCTGCCCTCTGTATCAAGATCACCTCCAGGAGGAAGGAAAGGTGGGTTAGAGTTGTAGGTGACTCCCTTCTGAGGGGAACAGAGGGTCCTACATGCCAGACAGACACTCCTGTTAGGGAGCTCTGCTGCCTCCCTGGGGTCTAGTTTAAGGACACCAGCAGGAAACTTCTTAGCCTGGTCCAAGGGCCCTTGAACTATATACCCATTGTTTCTCTTCCATATGGGTGGTAATAAAGCTGTGAAGAATAGTCTAAGGACAATTAAATAATACTTCATGGCCCTGGGATGGTTGGTAGGCAAATCTGGAGCAGAGATAATTTTTAATTTTTCTTCTTTCTGAACACACCCTAACACCTTTATGTCTTTCTTGTGTTATGGTGCTCCAGACTGCATACACTGCTCGAGGTGAGGCTGCACCAGTGCAAAGCAGAGTGGGACAGTCACCTCCTCCAGCCAGCTGGTGATATGTTGTGCTTGATGCACCCCAAGACACAAGCTGGCACAAGATCATTCAGTGACATTGCTTTGGAAATGTCAGACTCACAAGTAATTTCATAGCCTCGTTCTTGCAGTGTATGTCCCACTTAACTGCTCAACTGTGAGTCACAACTTGAACACAGGAAAGGAAAAAATGTTGCTCTTACTTTTGTGGCAAGTAGGTGCAGAGACAGGATAATGAACTCCCATCACTCAAACTCTGCTTTCAATTCTGCCACTGAAAATCATCAGAGATAAAATTTGGAATGGTATTAATTGAAAGCCATTTTTTGCCATTTTGATCCTTTTGCGTAAACATGGAGTTTATCAATCAGTCTGGGGTTAGATGAGACTCACAAATTCTGTTTTAAGGGTGCCCCTGAAAAAGACTGCCACATGGAAAAGGATGATGTTCTCTGCTTCCAGTCAAGTCTGGTGTTCAGATTTTGGTAAGGTCTTGTAAGTCACCTCACTTCATAACCACTGAACCTGATTCTGATGGTGGGGAAACCTCAGAGCAGAACACTTAAGAAACAAGGCACTGGAAATCTTTCATCAGTTATTCACATTTCTGACACTTTTAAATAGAAAAAGAAATCATCCACCTGGTTTAATAATATAGACTACCTTTCAGTGCAACACCATAATTACAACTCTTCACATGACTATTGGGATATCTTTTACTGAATTTCTTTATAAGATTTTATTAATTAAACTCTCCAAGGGTAGAATTTAGCAGGCCCTTTTCTGTGGCTCAAATGAAGGAGAGTTTTCCAAAGGCATCAGTGTTCCCACATGAATTTGCCCCCAAGCAGCTAAAACCACTGTTGCCAGCTCTTATGGAACAGGGCCATGATATGTTTTTTTGCTTCAAAGAGATGCTGAATGTTTACCAAAAATGTGATTTTGAACGTGATAACATCTAGAACTGCAATGCAAGAGATAAAGAACCTCTATCCAGCAGATAGCTCAGAGCAACTTGGAATACACACACTCATGCATGCTTGAGGGAAACTTAGCCCTGAGTTAAACAGCCTGCAGAGTTCTCCAGTTGTTTCACAATATTTCTTGTTGACAAAAAGTAAGCAGCTTTAAAACAGACCGCATGCTTGGGAGATTTTGGAGACCAGAACTTAGGAACGGGAGTGCTTGCACAAAACCCCCCAGGTTTGGAAAATCCTTGGAGGATCAAAAGCTAAAGTTAGCTCAGTAATACTGATCATGAGTAGGTCCTGCTGCTCAAATCCTGAATCTGAGAGGCACTCCTTTTTTATTGCCACAACTGATATTGCTAATGCATTTTTCTAACTGGGCTTATGGAGGTTTTTCTGATGGCAGAATGATTGAAATATAAATATGAGGAGGCCTGGCAGATTGATTCTTACACTCCCACACACTCCCAGGATTTTTTTTTTGCTCAGGTAGGTAGTGCAGAGGAATTTCTGTGTTATGTACTGAAAATATAATTACTTACAATATGAAAAGGAATAATGATAAACCATTATAAATATTTACTCCTAAACAGGCAAAGATAATTTCCATTGAAGAAAACTGACTTGGTGCCATTCTGTTCCTCCAGGTCAGTGTCCAGCCCACTTCCTTCTCTTTCCTTCTGCCTTTATTAACAGAGAGACAGGTTCTTTCCTGAGCTTTAATTCAGGCATGTAAAAAGCTCTTTTAGAACTAATATATTACCCTTCTTTAAACCCACCTCAAAACTCTTCTGTGTAGTGTTGAGTAATCTCCAAAGTGAGCAAGCCACTGGTGTGCCCAGACTCTTGCAGCTGGCACTGACTGGTATTGGTTGCTCCAAATCCTGATACTTCCTTTTCTGGGCATATCAGTTTACCCTTCATCGATTCATGTAATAAATTCCCTTATGATACAAGAATTTTGTTGTTTTATGCTCATGTGGTGCTAAGTACCATCATGTCATGAACTCATCATGTGATACATAGGAATGCAAAAAATGAGGATCTGGTTAATAACAATAACAGCAGCTTTAACAAAGAAATCCGAAGCAATACAAGAAATTGGAAGAGATGAAGGCTTTTGTGTGGCTGGAAATGAAGACTTGCATGGACTTCCCCGCAGCTAAAAATTTCTAAAACTGGGTATCCCTCATGTCATAAACAATTCTGTCATGTAGCAAAGACAAAATTTAAATGGTTTCTGACATATTGCTTCAACCATCAAACTTCTATTTGCTGATTTGTTCTGTATTTTTACTACAACGACTTTCTAAACACCCAAGCAGCACTAATTTTTCATTTTATAAAACAGCAAAGTTATGATTTTGCCCTATGTTAGGCAAAATACTAATAAAAGGTTCTTGAACTACTGCTGAAATAGCTGATGGGTCTTGAGTGCTGTGCTCGTTCTGCTGAAGAGCTGCTGCCATGACATGGAGTAATTGTGTGTTTTCCTAGGGGAAGAAAACCCTTCCTTGTCTTATTGATTCTGTCATCAAGTATTAGAAAAACCCCTCTGGTTAGGTCACACTGATGACAAGCTTTGCAATAGGTTCTCATGATCTTGAATTTCTGCAGATGCCTCCCATGGTAGCAGCAGAACATTCTAGAGGCCTTTTCCCTGCTAAATGACTGCCCTGGACAAAGTGAGAGATATACTGATTATATTGGGAATATTTCCTTGCAACAGAGTCACTGCCTTAAATAAGCGCAATCTCCAGGTTGCTCTACCTTCTGCTCTAAATGCAAAGCTTGAGGATTAGATTAGAATGCATTATCCCTTTTACCCTAATCCACCAGGCTCCACTGGGGACAGCACATGCAAGATACAAGTCCCAGGATGCTGAGGTCATCTTCTACCCTGAGAAAAGTGCAATTGCACAATGTCATGGTAGCACTTGCACTTTCAGAACTTTTAACCAGATAAGATGGCATGAATTTCATACACAATTGGAGCAGAAAGGTTTTCAGGAGCATGCCATCTGTCCCAAAACATGTCCCACTCAACTGTCAAAATCTGAGCACTGAACTTCATGTCTGGTATAACTTATATGTAAGATTTTTGAGAACTAATAGTCAAAACAATCAAACAAACAACCCCTCCAAACAATAAACAATAACAAACACAAACCCCTCAAATAGCTAATTCAACAGGTAAATATACAAGAGTATTTGCAGCAGCTAAATAAGCTCAATTTCACTTTCCAGTCATTGAACCATGTCTTCAACTGGTTTAAATTCACAGAAGTTGGTCAAATTCAATGGGAAAGTTCTAATTACTATTCCATGTATATGATTTGCCAAAAATGAAAAGAATTTAGAAGATTGTTCATAAATCAAAACATGACTGCCTACACCCCTGCCTTGCATCTCAGCTTCCCAGTCACCTTCTCCTGGCCACAAAAACATGCCTGGACCTCAGAATCTCCTATCAAAGAACTCATAATCCTGAACGCCTCAAAATGTCCTTGGGAGTGAGGTCTTTCAGCTGATTTCCTAACTATTTTGCAAGCAGCTAAGACTCAGTTCTGACGAATCCCCTTGTGAGTTAAAACAAAACTGAAAAGAAAAGCAGATTCTGGTAAATGAAAAAGCATCACGGGTTGAAATCTATGATAAACTGTTTGTGAAACAGCAATGCCAACTGCTTTAGAGAAAGAGAGCTAAAAACAGACTAAATGGTCCTCAATACAAGAAAGCTAGAACTAAAACAGCATTTCTACCTATAACAAGTCAAAAATATTGATGAAGATTCCCAAGATGCAGAAGTTGGAACCTGATTGGAGAAAAAAAATCTTATTTCTTTTACTTACTAATAATTTTTTTAAAAATGTATCTAGCAATCTTTGTGTTTTTGAGGTTTTCTAGCTAATAATTTGGAGATTTTAAAGGTCTTTCATGCTTCAGAAAAAAAACCCCAACATGTAAAGTAAATTCAAATTGAAGTAAAGAGAATCTGCACTGCCTTAACATCAAGGCAAAGAACTGCAGCCAGAGCTGTGCACTTTGCCTTTTTAAGTGGAATCTCAGAGGATCAAAATCTGTTTCTCTCCCTTATGTCCCCAGTTATTTGACAAAGAAGCTCTTGCCTTCAGCTGTCCTGAGTGAAAATATATGGGCTGCTCATGTGTGTGCTGTAAATATATATTTTTTTTTGCTTATCTTTTGCTTATCTTGCAAGCCTTCCAGAGGAACCTTCTCCAGACACAGGCACGGGGGCAGAGCTGAGCTCCGAGCGCTGTGCTCTGTGAACAGCCCCATCTGACACAGCCCCAGGTGATCCTGTCCCCATTCCTGCAGCCACAGCAGCAGCTCTTCTCCTCCATTCTGCCAGGCTCTTCAGGAGACTCATCCCCTGGCAGCTGCCCCAACCATCTCTTCAGCAGATACAGGGGACAGACATTCTCTCTGTGCCCCTCCCCAGTCCTACACTTCTGTTGCTCAGATGAACACACAGGAGAAGTTGCAACAAAAAAAAAGCCCACCAGGCAAGGCTCTTATAAAGACTTCTTGCCTCACATCAGGTGGGCAAGGCTTACAAAAATGAATCCATTGCTGCTAATAAAGCCACCAGAATTTGGGCAGGAGAGTGTCAGCTAGGCAGGAGTTAACACACAATCACACTGCCCCTAAAACTCTGTGGCTTTAGTCTGAATCTTAATAATCTTAATTAATAGGGTAGTTCAGACCATATTAATCTGCCAATTTTCAGGAAACATGCATAGATGTTGGGGAAAACTATTGAAGTTTTTCTGCTTTTTCCAGAAAAAATAACGTAAACATGCATGCTTATTAGTAGAGTGGGAAAAAAATGCACATCTCTGCTACATATCATTCTTTGGTTATTTTCACTGATAAAATTTATTTTTTTCCTTTTTGGCAGACATGCTATTTTTATGTTGAGAAGTTTGTCTGTATTTCAAAGGAAGTGAATTTCTTTGACAACGTAAAAGAGAAGCAAACAAACTGGCAGAGGAAACACGTGGGTCACTAGGACCAATGCTGACATAAGCCTTCAAATAAACTTATAAACTTTTCCTAGGTTTGTTTTATCGTTTATACAAGAAATTTAGTTCTATTTTTCAAAATGTGCCTTTGGGCAACTACACAAATCCTGTCCCATTAGTGTAATTGTACTAATTTTAATCACAAGCAGCTTGTAATCACTGAAATGCCTTCTGACTAAAACTATTAAAGCATTTGACAGTGATGCATGCAAAACAGCATCCTGTGATTAGGTTGTATCATTAGTGGGAGATGTTTCAGCTCATATGATTAAATCTTCTTGACATTTGGTATTACATTTGCCATGGCTGTTTGATCATGCACTCGCACACATGACAACAAATCTACACTCATTCAAACAAGGTCAGCACAGAGATGCCGTAAACAGTGTAACAAGCAGCCTTGCATTTGTTGGAACAGAAAGAAAGAACTTGTCTTGAAGTTATTGAAATACCCCAGCCCTGTGCTGCTGTAGTCAATTTTCTCAATGCAAGCACTGGCTTAAAGAAATTTTTCACTGAACATCATCCTTGGCTTGCAGTTATATCAGTACAGCTTGGACATGGAAAAGAACTGACAGGAAAACTTCTGTGTCGGTCTCCCAGTCCATTTCACGCTTTTATCTCACTAACTACTGTCACAACTAAAGATGAAAATCTAGCCTGATGTTAAAGAAAGTTTCCTGTCTGACCACCCTGGCAGTCACACTCCCACTACCCAGGCACTCACTGCTGGGACTGAAGCCCCTTGGCAGTGGGGGGGATCCCAGTGACCCGATGGGTGCCCCACTTGACTCCCCACACACCTCACATTCACACAGTCAAACAAGTTTCCCTCACTGGCTGGAGCCCAGTTTTCCCATAGCAGAGTCCCAGATGTCAGCATCCTTCACACTATTTAATCCTGCTGCAGTAACAGCTGCACAGAAACAGCTCTCACTGGTGCCTCTGAGGAGGGACACAGGGAAAAAGGAACCCCCAGGCTTTTGTCTCCTCACAGTCTAAATGTGCCATAGTCTGGGGTCTTTCTGCTGAACCATTGGGTCCTGTTGGGCCTGAGTGCCTGGTCACCTGGCTGGAGCTGCAGGTCCCTGTGCCCTTCGTGGTAGAAAGAGCTGGTTCCACCTCATGGCTCCTCACCTTAGGCTCCAGCCTTTACCCTACCCAGAATCAACCTGCAGCTGCTCCCTGAGCCACTGGCGCCATGTGTATTCCTCAACCCTGAAGCCACTTCAGCTGGCAGAGCTCCTGGGGGCTCCAGAAGTCCATTCCTTTTGGCAGCAGTATGTACAGCCACACTAACTTAAGGTAGCCACCTAAGCATGGGTTTAAAATTAAAGCATTGGGTTCTACTTCAAATAATGCCATGGGTGTGGGGACAAACTGTTCTGAGTGTGTTCCCTTTGATACCCCATAAACTGCAAACTGCTGTTTCCATCTCCCTAATGTCTGGCCAACATCCTGGTACAGATGGCTGTTATACATGTCTCTGCCAGGACAGCCAAACTGCCAGGGCTCTGTGGTGCTGATATCCTCACTCAGCCAGGGGGAAACTTTTATTTAGGCACAGTTACACTGGCAGAAGATGGGTTTTGGCAGCACAGGCTGCACTGGCACAGGATGAAGTGAATAGAATGTGTTCAAAGCACATATTTGCTTTCTGTGAATGTACCAGTCTTATCAAAGCACTTTTGTTAAATTCCCACTTCATGCAGGGAGCACAATTCCAACAGGACCAGGATTTCCCTCTCAAAACCATAAGCTGTGTCACGAGGAACTGCTAAGTTCATTCCCACTGAACAATTGTGATTTGAGAAACCTTTCAAATAATCAATTTATTTTGAGGACATAATACAGACAAAAAGTCTCTATAGGCAGCTTTGCTGCACGTGCTGGCCCAGGATTGAAAAGCTGTAAATTTGGAGGATGCAAAGCTGTTATGAAGATGTAGATCACAGATATATTCTATTTATTTGCACACAGAGGAAACTTTCAGCAGTATGTATCATCCCAGAAACTTTTCCTTTTTCCTTTTTTTTTTTTTTCAGAAGTAGTTCCTTATCAGAAGCATGCAACTGACAATGAACCAAAGGCACATTTTGGTCTTAGGGGTCTGATTAGAAGTGAGAAGTAACATGACAACTGCAAGCATTCCTGAATTAGAGGTATTCAAGATTCTGAGAAGATCTCTAGAGGCAGGTCAGCTTTCTTAAACCCTTTATCATCTTACAGCAATCAGTTCCAATTTCATTTGCTTTCAGTCAAAAGACAGCCTTCAGCTAAAAGCATTTATTCAATGAAGACATTTACACTGAGTCTATTAAAGTCCAGGCTGACAATGTTTACTTACCCAGAAATTTCTACCTCGTTTTTACTCCTCTGTCCATTTTTTTTTTTTTAAGGAAAAGCAAAGAGCCCAAGCAGGGTGAATCAGCTCGTTAAAGGATTGGATGAGCACTACAGCCAAAGCCATGGAATCAGGCAGAGAAGTTGAGTGGTTAAACAGAGGTGGCCTTTGTCATTTCTCAGAGAGAAGGAATACTTGTGGAACAAGATTTTGGTTTGCCCTTTCCTTCTTTTTACTCAAGAGGTGATAGGGGATGGTACCCACAATAGTATTTCATTATTATTTCCAAACATAAAATTCTGGTTAAATTGTCAAATTAAATGCCCAGGAAGTAAACTGAGAACTTAAAAAACAGGTGTTTTCTCCTACACACTATAGCTCTGCTGCAACCTCAAAATTCCATACAGATTCAATGAAATCACCTCAAAATCCAACCCCAATTACATGTGAACTTTTACTGAGTTTCAGATAAACCTTAGATTAATGTTTTTGGCCAGAAACCATGGGAAATATGTTAACTTCATATGATCAAACCACAAAAAGGATGAAAAGAAACAATTTAAGCTGAGCTTTGTTTTGAAAGGTTTTGCAAAATGAAGCCCAGTTACTGGGAATTCACATGATGCAAACTCAGAAATAAAACCTCCAAAAAGTCCCTGAGAAATGAAGCAGGAGTATTCGACACTGTGCTCCCACTTCCCTTTAAGTGTTCCTAAGTGGCAATTATTGCTACTCTGTTTTCTATGCTTCTTTTTCCAAGATTGTACATGAAAAGTCAGATCTACCTTAAACATCAACCCTTCCACTGAGGGATTACGTTGAAGGAACATAGCTTGGGGTTTGTATATTTTTGCTTGTGCGTCGTGTTCGGGTATTTTAATGTGAAAAAAAAAAAGCCCTACAGATGTCTGCTTTCCAATTGAGTTTGTTTTTTGGAAAATATAAGTTTACAATTGAAAACAGGGACTCAATAAATCAATGTTATCATAACCAATATTCCTGATCCTAAGTAAAGGCAGAAAACACTTCTGAGTTTTATTTGTGCCAGTTTGAATCGAGATCATTGCAAGGTTACTGCTGACATCAAAACAGCACTTGAGGGTAAGGCTCTGAATTCAATCTGTGTGTTAGGCTGCCTGAAAGCTCCTGAAATGCTGCATTTCAGAACAGTTAAGGAATAGCTGGACATGGCATCATGGCAACAGCACAGCCCTGCTGGGTAGCTAGTGCTGCTGGGGACACACTAGGAAAAATGCTTCCACAGAGCATTCCAGGCAACCAAGTCCTCAGAGATGTGCTGAAATTCCGAGGCCCAAAGGAATTTTTGATGATATACAACCTGCTGTATGGAATTTGCCTTAGGAGCTGAGCATCCCCTTGGTTGCTATTCCAGCACAAGCTGGGCTGCCCCTGCCTGTTTGCAGCATTTCACATATTTCCTCAACACCATGTGATGTCCCTATTTATAGCAGGGATCACCTTAAAATTCAGATGCCATGCACTCCTTGAGGCACTTACAAGATCTCATAGAGATCCAGGTTGAGACCCAGAGGTCCCCTGGGGCCTGTTTCTGTAGCAGAACAAACTGGCAAATACACAAATTCTCCTCTCCTCCTGCTCAAACACCACCACTGCACTTTGTGCATCTTATGCACAGTGTGCTGGGTGAAGGTGCTCTCAAATCCTGTTACAACAGCATTTGTTCAGTGAAAAACCACATTGCAAATGCACTTCCATTAGGAGTTCTGGGCAATGCCTCGTTTTGCAATGTATTTACTTGGCTCTGTAAATATCCAGGGCAAAGAGTAACCCTTGGCTGATAATGCAACCCACTGATAAGAGTCAGTACACTAAAGTTTACTGACAAGAGGCTGGAACAGTCTGATGCTGTGGAAAAACAGAAACCAGCCACCAGCTATGCCAGTATTAAGAGCTGCTGGCTGTACACAGTATTTTTCACTTAGCAGGCACCAGGAACTATTATAAAAAAAATTATCAGGAAGACCCCATGCTCCTTTAATCCCTAAAGGAATTATTTAGATACACATTAGGCTTCAGCTCTTCAAATCAAAATTTGCAGAGACCTTTCAGAGAGAATGACATATGCTAGAAGTCAATTTAAATGGTATTACCAAAATCTGGGGAGCTAAAAGCACATCCTGACACAGAATAATTTTTTAAAGCACTCAGGAATCTTTGCAGCTTCTTCTATCTGTTTCATTAAATACCATCATTTCTGAACAAGCAAAGGATTCAGGAAACTCCTTTAGAGTTGTGGTCAATTTGCTGTTTATTTACTGTAAGGCAGCTCTTATGAGGAGGGTTAATAAACTCACAGTAACAGCTGCAAGGTTATAAAGGGCTAAAACATTCCCCTGTAGGATCTTGCTTCAAACATAAGCTGGGCTGCCTAGGACCCTTCCAGGGCTGGAAGGAGCCTGCCAGGGCACCCAGGCACATCCCCAGGGTGGCTCAGAAAGGGATATTTTCTCCAGTATAGAGCAGGCTGGAGCTTTGCCACTCACTTCAATAAGCCAAACCAGGTTACTTGGACATTCCCTGAACACCAGAGTAATAAGCTTTTAAAAATTATGGGAGGGGGATTTTCTCAGAAGAAATGAGAGTATTATTGTATCTGCAGAAAGATCTACAAACAGAGAAAAGGAAAAAAAAACAAAAAGAAGAAAATCCAGAAATTTCATTCTTCTCCAATAGACATGCTATAAATACACTGTGTCCCACCAGCTCAATCAGCTGAGTAGCTGTGTCACCCTTAACTCAGAAAACAAAATCAGCCAACCAAAACTAACCCTTCTGGGCTGGGTGGGATTCACATTTCTGGTCTCAGGGGAATTTTGATATGGTCCTATCTTTACTTAAAGGCACACAGAGAGACAGTAGGAACCTGTGTGTAATCAGTCTGAAAGCTTACCTAGTCAGGTGAGAATTATTTTTTTCTTATTTCATTCCTACACTGCGGCTGTGTTTTGATATTTGCCAGTGCTCAAAAGGACAAAGGTTGGCCATGATCAACAATCAGTAATGCTAAAGACATTTTCCTAGCAGCACCATCAGAGTGCAGGATTTGCCAGCTGTGCCAGTTCCTCATCTAACTGCCAAATCCAGTCTTTAGACAATCCTGGGACAAGAAAGACCAGCCCTTTAGGTTAGTGGGGCTGATGTGGCTTTTTCCAGGTGGCTGCTCACAAGCTCTTGTGTCTATTTCAGAAGCAGCTCAGTTTCTGCTGGGTACCACCCTGTTCAAGACATGTGTGATGCCATCAAGGCACTGGGGAGATGCTTTGATTTGAGACTTTATATCTAGCACAGAACAAGATGATAAAGAGGAGTTAATACTCAAAGACTCCACCACCACCACCAGATATTTTTGCTCTCAGAAAACATGAAGTTTTTCTACTGAGAATTAAAAAAAAATTCATCTAAGTGGAGCCAAATGGCTGCAGTAACTTCACTGAAGCTGCTTGCATGGAGTAAATTAAAAGTAAAGAAATTGGAGGTGAAAATGAAATGAGTGCTAAAAGTCCCATTTGGGCTGCACCCAGAGAGCTTTGCATGGCATTTTTTTTGCATTTTGTTTTTCAGGTTATTTCTTTTCTGAGGCAGCTAATCTTGTGATATTCTGTCATGCTAGTCCCCCCTCCTACAGTAACAGAACTTCCTGTGAGTTGAAATGAAGAGACTTCTTGAAAAGGTCTAATAATCTTGGTTTGTTTGTTTTTTTTTTTTCCCCTAAGATGGATCTGAGGGGATGTTAGGATGGATGCAGTCACTGATTTGCTTGTGAAATGAGAGAGCCTGGAATGAATTCTCAGCAAATTTAACCCCACTGACGTAACTCCTGACCAGCAAAACAGGAAGAATAATGCACAGATTTGTCATCCTTTGCCTCATATAACAAAAATATTATTTTGTTGAAGCACACCATCTTCTCAGTCTTTAAGGAGCATGGTGTGGGTGCCTGGTACCAGATGCGTCACAACAGAAATTCTGAACAATGCCACCTCCCCTGCCAAGCCTGAGGGACACTGAAGTGAAGAGACAGAAAAAGCATCTCTAGAAAGGTCTAAGGCTGATACTGTTGAGGATAATGACATACAGGAGCCACACAAAACTGAGAAAAGGAAATGGAGCCTCTGGAAATTACTAATAACTAACAGATTACTTTTGAGATTGAGCCATGGGAAGCACTGGATCTTACAGGACAATGGGGCAGGACAATCCCCTAGCAAGAAGAAAGCCAACCTGGTTTTGTAAATGGGCATTTTTCTATCTCACTCCCTAGTATGACATAGTTTTCTCCACAATGTTCCCCCATTATTTCTTCATGTCCCAGAGGATGGAGACAAGTTTATTCTCACTCTTTTTAGTTGTATAAGTGACTTTCTGCTGCATGCAGATACCCTTTCTATGGAAAAACAAAGGATAGATAGCTCTCCATGTGGTTTTTTTTTTTATTTTCCCCTGCTGAATGGCCTTTCTATTCACCAGTTCATCTCTGCAATCATATGAGGAACATGGGAGTTTTTCTGATAATTGACTTTTTTTAACCACGGTTGAGCAAGGCTTCAGTTATAGCCTATGAGAACTTCCCATAATACTCTCTAAATCAGCAGTGCACTCAGGCTGCAGCTCTCAAGGGGACCAGCACATTTGCATTGGTGACAGCCAACTACTGCTCCAGGGTCACTCCAGTCACATTTCCTTTGCATCAAGTTGACACTCAAGGTCAAGTGACATGTTAGCTTTGACACTGCAGTGATATTTGACTTCATCAGCCTCTCAAGGTCAGGCTGTTCTTGGCTGAGCGGCACAGACAGAGGAGCCTGCTTGCCTCCCTCTGGCTTGTGAAATGGCTTGTGAAATGGCTTGTGAAATGACAGAGAAGTTACTTCTACAGGAGGATAAATGGTAGGCAGAAGAGAAATGCTGTCTGAGACTCAAGTTCACTTTTGCCCTGCTGTTGCTGTAGCAGCATAACAAAATAATTCACACCTTTCTTGTTAAGGGAGAAAAACTGAATGCTGTCCAATTTATCATTGGGCTATGCTAGTACCCTCCTGTATCACAGATTATTACCTCCTTTTAGGATAAATGCTATTAAATTCTCAGGACAGAGATGGAGTTCTCTCACCCCCTTAGAATCAAGAGCTGTGTTATTTTCTCTAATGGTCACACACAAACCAGCGAGTTCCATTCACTACATTTGTTCACCTGATCAATTTGTGTCCCACACCAGTTCAGAGAAGTCAAAAGCATTACATAAAAGCTGAGCTTTAATTGCTTGATAATAAGAAACAAACTGCCTTTACAGCCCCTGACAATCAGGCAGGTTCTTAAATGGGCAGTGTCAGACAGGGGGGTCTGTGAAGTACCTGTGCACTTTGACAGCACTACACACTCTGTTTGCTTTTGCAACATGGGGGATCTGGGAAAGCATCCTGGAAACAGATATGTGTTTTAAAATCCAGAACCAAAACAGGCAGAGGAAGAATATTCATCCTATTGAAGACACTATGATCTGAACAAGTAGCATTCTTCCCACCCTATAAAACTGCTAGAAGGATCAACCAGCACTTGGATATTTTTGCCTGTCAACAGTCCTAAAAATGAGTTGCCCTGCATGCAGACTGGAAAACAGACCAAGTGACACATTCAGCTTACATAACACCATAAAAAAAGAAAACTTGCTACAATTCAAAAGTAAAAGAAAAAAAAATGGATCAGGACATAGATGTTGTGGTCCCCCCAATCTTGGTCAGAGAATGAGAAAACCAACTTTCTCAGAATCTGCTTGTGAGACTCTGAACATCATAGCCCAAACAATGATAACTTCTAGTCTAAACAAACCTGCAGGTGCTGTTCTCTCCTTTTTCTATCTTTTTGTGCTAAGACTTTAAGCTAGCCAGCCAACCAAGAAGCGTGTACTGATTAAGTGACCAATCCAGTCCATTTTGGATCGGAACAGTGTATAAAAGAAGTAGTACTTGTAGTAAAGGTAGAGATTCTGCAAAACCAGCCTTTGAGTCAGTGTCTTTTGTTATTATAACGACGACAACATGTCTTCTGGCTACCACACAAACAGACACCTCAGTGTCTTCTGCAGCTTTAATTGCATTTTGGTTCAAAATCTTCACTATAACTCAGCAAATATAAATAAATAATAGCAGATGAACACATCTGTCGCTTTGTAAACACAGGAGAAAATCATCTATACAACACTTCACATATCACTTCAATATCTTTTGAAACACAGTATGTGAAGAAATGTTATATAAGAAACAAGTCAAGCCATGGCAATTGAAAACTGAACACTCTTCTGTTTGGCTGAAGTAACTTCTCTTTTTCCCATGCATGAAAAATTTGTTCTGCAATTTGAAAACATCTCCACTGAATTTTATTCAATACCGTTCTAGTTGCTGCTTCTTTATCATCTGGGTCTCCTTTTATTTCGTCCATCATACCAGACTAAACTTACATAAGCCAGAATTCTGTTTTGATGCCACTAGTTTGTTCCTCTTTCCCTCAGTAAAGAATCTCCAAATCTAGCTTACTTCTTTTCATCTTATATCTTGAAAGTCTTTTCTCTTTCACTACTCTAACCCAACATGCTGTTTTTAATAGGGTGTGGCACTGGGTTGTCTTGCACTAAGATAACACAAACCTCTTTTATTCCACTCCAAATGGTAGAACAGAAAAGTGGTGACGAAACTTGATGCTTAAAACTACTTGAAAGTAGTACAAAATAGCTTCTCAAATTCTACTATCACATGCAATATTACTCCTATCCTCTTTTCTACTCAGAATCTTCTGGCATAGCTGTTGATACCTGGGCAAGGAGAGTGTGAAATGTACTTCGAAATACTTTGAATAGAGGAAACCCTCCTTCTTCCTTCTTGCATGTTTGGCAGATTCTCCTCAAATACTTGTGCCTTCCCCTGCCTGAGTTGCAGCACTGGAATGGGAGCTCCTGAAAAGAACTATTCCTAGTCTCTATCACATTCCTTTTCTCCATCTTCTGCTTCAGAAAGTAGACCTGACTAGGAGGAAGAACTTTACTGTGAGGGTGACTAAGCACTGGAACAGGCTGCCCAGAGAGGTGGTGGACTCTCCTTTTCTGAAAATCTTCAAAACCTTTCTGGACACAATCCCAAGCCACATGCTCTAGGGGACCCTGCTTGAGCAGTGACATTGGACTAGATGTTCTCCAGTGTTCCTTTGCAATTTAACCCATCTGTGATCCTGTGACCTAAATCTCATCTTCTGTGGATTTCCTGCTGTAGGACATAACCCACTAAGGAAATGCAGAATATACATTTCAAATGCATTGAGCTGATGTAGAACCCTCTGATCATTCCATCCTAGAAGAGATTTCAGTAAGCAATAGAGTAAGATCTGCATATTTTATATGCTGAGAGAGATCCTGGCACTAGAGAAATACCAGGTTTGCTGACCTTTCCTCCAAATTTCCAGAAATCAACTTGAATGAAATCTAACAGAAGGACATGGAAAAAGATTAAATAATTTCTCTCAGGACGATGCAGCTGAACCCGTGGCAGAGTAAACACAGCGGTTTGGGATGACTCTGATCCCTAGCAATTGTGTCTCCTGTTCCCTCATGGCAGCCACATTAAATCCTACCACAGAAGGGGGCAGCTTCACTTACAACAACTCTTATTTTAGGATTTCAGTGATAGCATCAGATCATTATTCAGGAGGTAACCTAAGTCTGACAGTGACACTGCTCCCAGAGTACTCTGTAAAAACAGACTTCTAAGTCCATAATGCAGGAAAAGGCTTATTCCTAATCATCAACAGGAGATGAGAGTGTCTTTAGAATCCTCTTGTAAACAAAACCACAGATGGGGAGAATTATTTCCTTGCAGAAGAGGCTGCCCACACATTCTGTGCTCTCAGAATGGTTCAGTTTATATCAACTCCAGATGATCTGCTTTTCACCACTGCTCTAGGAAAATACTGCAAAGTGCAGGCATTCACTACAGAGAGTGCAAAAAACAGTGCAAAACCAGCTTTGCCATTACACATTAAAAAATTACTCTCTGATCATTAATCATACAGGTCTAGAGGAAAACACAAGTCTTGACAGGGTTGCAGAAAAAGTAGAAGCTATTCTGGCTTTGAGCCTTTCCTGGGATTTCAGGATTCTCAGAATTAATATTTAAATACCTGGTGAAATACTTGCTCAAAGACAGCAATTTCGACAGTGTAAAATAAAACAAATCAATTAATCCACAATTAATCAATTGATCTATGAATAGCCCCAGCAAAGCATTCTTCTTTGGATCTAAACTGGTGATAAAAACCTAGCTAGACAGTTATCAGTGAGATTAAAATGGGTTTACAGCTTCAGACCCTCCAGGACCTTGGGACCTCACAGTACTGACCTAATGCTGAAAAACTCCATCTTTCTCACACACTCCCTAAGCCCATTCCTAAATGACAGTGACACCCTGGAAGATCACACTTTGATTTGTGCTAGCTTATTTCTTTCTTATTTGTCTCCTCAAAGCAGCTAAACTTTCCTTGAATGCCTAAAACAAGCATGTGAAGAAAGTGTTTAATTCACCTTTGAAAGAGAAAAGGTCTCTCTTGCTGTGTCCATCCCATCACAGAAGAAGAAAGGCAGCTGTACTGACTACTTTATTTCTTGTGTGTGTGTTTTCCAGAGCCCTGTTTCTTGCAACCAGGGTGAATACTGGAAAAGCAGAACCTTGAGGATGGCTCTGGGAGGAGAAGAAGCATAAAAAAACTCTTCCTGATTTTCACAGAACAACATCTTTTTATGGGATGATGCATTGCAGCATGTTTGTTTTAAACCAAACATACTTGAAGGTCTTGGGTATACCAAAACTAACTAACTAAAATGCCCATTTAAGAATGTTTATTTATTTGGTTCAAACTGTTTACATTCAGGAAAATAAATTTCCTCTATCTGTTGATTAAACAGATTCTGAGAGGGTGAAACTGGGCACAAAAACAAAAATTCAAAGCTACTCCTTAAAATAGGAAATCCTCAGCCTTGCCCAAGGCTTTCTGGGCATTCTAGCAAGCAGCAACAAGAAATTACTATAACTAACAGCCATAAGCCTGCAAAAAGTCTTGAGAGACAAGAGACTAAAGGTATTCACGTGAGAAAACAACAAAACAGGAGCAATCGTACCATCTTATCAGAAATCGAAAGAAAATTCACGTCTTGAGCTGCTTCTGGAAAGATGCCACAAGGCCACTGTGGTCTGGATTAAAAGTCATGAAGCATTGTCATGAAACTAATTGTTTCTGAGGTGAATATGTTAAGTAAGAATGTAATTAAAATGTTCTGCTTTATTTCCCCTCAATATGTTGAGCACAGCTAGCTCTCAGTAGACAATCTGGAAAACCACAGAAGCTTAGGACCGCTATGAAGTCAGACTTTTTTTTGTGTCACTTTACTCCAGCTTTTATCATCCATGCATAATTATTGCAACCACATGTTTAGTTGGAATTCATACTTTTACCTGCAGAGGATTGTAATATTTCTGTTCTATAAGCATCTTGATATTTGACACATGCTCTGAAACACTCCATGAAGTGAAATATGGAGGAGATGACAAGACAGTAGCTTTGGACCCACATGCCTGCTTGAGACCAGACTACATTTCCAACTGCATTTTGAGGGGGATATAATTTTAAATCCATAGCAAGGTTCCCACTGAATGAAATAATTGTCCCTTCAAACTGGAGGGTAGGAGATGACACCTAGAGAGAGCATTGTCTGCAAAAGCTAAAAGCACTGTGCTGAAGGTACAGGTAAGAATGGGGTGATTATCTTGCAGAATGAATGTAACACCTAAACCAAAGGTGAAACACCTAAAACAAAGGGCATCGAAGGCAGCTGAATGTACAGGAGCCTCAGACTTAACACTGAAGGAACTTGAGACATTCTAAGTGAGGGTGATCTGCTCAGGCTGATTTCCCACATCCCAAGCCTCAGCCTGCTTATCTCAGGCAGACATTCCTTGAAAAAACACCAGTCCATCACTGCCTTCAACCCACAAACTGTTTCAGGCAGCCTCAGAGTGCCAAGAGGTTGCTTTGGGCCAGGAGCATCATGGTGTCATTGCTCTGTTTCTTGCAGCCTCCTGTAAGCATGGCCACAACCACTGCCAGAAAGCACAGAAGGGCATCTCTGCACTCACACTGCAGGGACATCCAGGGGCACTTGTTGTTTTGAAATAATTATGTTTATGAAGAAAGAAAGTAAAGTCTACAGGCTATGGTGGCTAATGAAAAGTCACGTGCTGGATGTTTTAAGGAATATTACAAGTAAGGGAAGAGACTTGCCAGAAATTGGTCACCAAGCACAATACACTTTTATATGGTCAAGATTTTAACTTGGCAAGATTGAGTGGAAATTCGTGTCAGGCTTTCAAGTTGGTAGCAGGTAAAATATTCATGAGTCAAAAGGGCTCTTTACTTCAGAGCAAAGCTTTTTTACTGACATCCAAGCTAAATAAAGTAAGTACAACAAAAATCAATGACTAAACAAAACTCAGCTGAGTTTAAACTCCTAACCCTGAACCACAGTGAAGACCTTAAGATTACCTTAAACTTTCTACTTAGACTCTGAAACAGTAAGATCCAGTGGTCAGGGATGTTGCGTTCCCTTAGAATGATTCTGTTGTCACATAAATAACAGCTTGTACCAGAATCAAGCACAAATCAACTCTCCAACCAAGCAGAGTCTCAAAGCTTTAACAGATTATTCTGGGGGTTTGAGTCTTACACTAATTTCAAAAGCCTCTTGAGGGAACTCACATATAACTTCCCTGCATTGTTGTAATATTTGCAAGGACTAAGACACTCACTCAAATCTCAGGCTGTTTACTTCTTTTGAAAACCAGAAGATCGAGCACAGACTACCAACACTAGCTTGAGTCTGGGTCTAAATCTATGACTTTATTTGGATTATTTTAACAACAACATGGCCTAAAATACTTGGTGAAAAACATTTTTGTGTGAATCTAACACATCTCAAGCTAATAGCTTAGTTATTTTTTTAGCACCATCTCCTGTTGTTTCACAGGGAGGTACCATCTGAGATACAGAAACTGATTTTTTTCTTGTGTCAGAGAGTTACTTAAAAAACACACCAAGTCAGTCACAGAGGGTAGGAAATCCAGACAGGTTCTCCTTGCTGCCACAAAGTAACCTTGCCACAGGGCTGGAACAGAACAGTAAGGTTGGCAAGGTGACTAGCAAGCTGCTATAAAATCTTCTTGAGGGAATTTACTGACAAAGAAATGGTCCCAGAATGCTGAGAACTCCTTATGCCTATCAGGACAAGAATATGATAAAAAGAAAAGTGAAAGGGGCAGACAATGATGGTGTGTGCCAATGTTTAGGCTGATGGGCCATGAAAAAATTCCCCCATCTTTCCCTCTGATGAGCTTTCTACCCTCCAAGGGAGGCAGAGGGAAGGGAGAGGAAGAGAGGGAATCCACAGGCAGAGAAAGTCAGGGGGTAGCACAGCACTAACTCTGATGTCAGCAGAGGTGCTATTCTTTCCACTGTCACATGGAGCAATCAGGATTTTTGGACAGGGACACTTGCACCATATGGTTGTTCATATGCCCTCTCCCACCTGTGCACACTCCAAGGACTTGTTCATGTGATGATTCTAGTCTAACTATTTCTCTGCAGGACATGCGACCTCCTTGCTTAAAACTATCATCTTTAGCAAAAGTCTCTTTTCATCCTGGAGTCTTAAAACCCTTAAACTAGCACAGTAGTCCCCTATAAATACATTTAAACTTCCTGTATTGTTTTTTCTGTTGTTTTATAGCTGTTTGAATGTCTCTTGTGCTATATTTAGCAATTCCTCTGGTTTTCCATAGCCCTTGCAGAGAAAACTCCCAACAACTCTACTCCCTTACAACAACAGAGTTCAAAAGAAATTAATAATATCCCTGTGATCACAGTAGTGTTTGGGACTTTTAGAAGTAAATTCCATTCAGTCTACCCCCACAATTTCTTCTGGAAACCTGCTGAGGTCCACAGCTGTTAAATACATGTTTAACACACAAAAAACCCCCAAAAACCTTTGGTCTCTTCACTTCCTTCTCTTGCTGTCATTGCTTCAACTTCCTCTTTCCTTTTTTTTTTTTTGCCCCTGATCCCTTTAAACAAGACCAAGCTTTTTAATCACTGTAAAGGACAAATTTTCTTTTCAGCTTTTTTTGTGGTGCAGGTGTTACTCTGTTTGGGCAGTCAGTGAGCTGACGTTTCATTGCCGTTGGGGCTCCTTTTTCCTGTCTCTGGGGCAGAACTGTCACTTGACTTTGTTCTTGAGCCTGTCCTTCTAGATACTAAATGCAATTCAAAAGAATGACCTAAATTTAGCTAATTCTTCAAATTTAAAACAAAAAGAGAAATTCTTGATTTCCTCTGTCACCATTTTGGATCCCTTGATGTCTCTCTTGAAAGGCAACAGAGTCCACCCAAGGTTTCTACTATCACTTAAGAACTTGATATTATAAGAGGAGTGTTGAGGAGTTTCTGTCACTTTGATAACTCTGCCTAGCATGGCATGTGAGTGCAGCTGTGAAGAAACTGTAGAGCTTCATCTTCCAACCAACCCACATTTCCCCTGGTTTCCCTAAGAAAACAGTATTTTTGTTTATAAAGGAAGGCTGAAGACAATTAAGCTGATCTCCAAAAATCTCTCCTGGCACTCCCCTATTGTGTCTCTGTATTTAGTGCAAGCAGGGTGTCACGATCCGCAAGGCGGGATTCGTGATGGTTCGTTTATTGATCTAAGAGTGCGAAAGGCAATGCAAAGGGACTCTCAGTGCAATCACAACAATGCACTTTATTGAAAACAATCATCAACGTTATGCGATAGAGGGGAGAGGAAGGGAAATAGAGCATAGAGAGGAAAATAGAGGGAAAAGAGGGGAATTTTATAGCTACCAACGTGGGAAGTCCTCGCAGGCCGTCCACCGACGTGAAGTCTTCTGTCCGTTGGGGAGATCTCAGAGGAAGGTGAGTTTGGGGGGTACCTTTATAGTCCTTTGGGAAGCGAGAGGCATGGGGCTAGAATCAGAGGAGATTTACGACCATTCTGGTCTAAGGACCACAGTGGCTAACATCGATTTCTCTGTCAGTACTACCAGTACCAGTTCTGAGCAGGTAGCTATTGTTTTCTTCGGTCCAGTCAACACACCTCAGCAAACATCTTGCCCCAGTCCAGCCAGTGCCTCCCCCTCCCCTCACTCTATGTTAGCTCAGTCTCAGTCCTCGGGAGGGGGGGCTTCAATCGCCGTCCATCACGGTGGTTGCGAGGGAGACTCACGGTGGTTGTCAGGAAGACTCACAGTGGTTGTGAGGAAGACGAGGGGTTCTCCGTGGGGGACCACCAAAGTTACCCCAGAAGTTCCTTTGGCCAAGAGGTGGGGTCGAGCTGACCCTTACCAGGCCTTGCCTCAAGGCAGCGTTGAGGCAGCTCAGCTGATGAGGCAGTGTACCATGGCAGCACAGCAAACACAGCTGCAAACAATCGCTTGGCAAGCATCCACCTCAAACAGGCCCGAACTTCTGTGCAAGGGTTTTGAGGGTCCTTGCGACAATCGTGAGGCAAAATGAGGGAAACTTCAGGCCGACCCTTACACAGGGCTCTGCCAGTCATATGCCATTATTAGCATAACTCCTATCAGAAAACAGTGGGGTAAATGGCCATAACGCAGTTGTGGGAGCTTTCTGGGGATCCTCTTCCCACCCTCACAACACACTGCCTGAGCACTGCCATTTTGTTCTTGCACTGCCCTTCACCACCCAGCTATCTTCACTGTGTCTCACTGTTTACTCAGGTCTGTGTCACACCATTGAACGAATTATCCCAACACACAAATGACAGCCCAGAGTAACTTGAAAGCCACCTTGAATCTCAGAACTGGCTAATAGCCTGCATGTGCTGAAAGACAAGCTTTTCAATTAATCTGACACTTCTGTAGTTATGATGTGCTAATTTTCAAACTGCTGCATTAAAACACAGACACTTGACAGCCATAGGGCAAGGCCTGCTACAAAATTTAAGAGAAAACTAAGTTCTAAGGAAGGAAGAGATACAAGAGCACAACTTTATACCTAGCTTTGATGAGATAGTGTCTCAAGTCCCAGAGGCATTGGGACTGGCACAAGGTCCAGAATGAGCTTGTGGCATAATCAGAAGCTAAACCCACGTCTTACATGTCATTTCTACTGTTGTAGGAAACAAAACCAAAATAGGGACTCGGAACTGAATGATTTTCTCAGCTATGGCTTTGCAGAAACAAACTGTCCCTTGAGAGAATTTGCCACATGTGTAAGAATGTTAAATAACTCCCTAAGCAAAGAACAAGTAATCTTCTGTGAATTCATTCTGAAAGGCTGTGCTCCAATGGGGCACCTTTGATGTCCAGTAAGAGGAGATCTCATACTACAGCCTCTCCTTGTGGATTGATTCCTGTCTCTTCAGCTGCCTTACTCATGCTGAATTTCCTTCAGCCTTCTGTTGTACAAATTGTAAGTCAACAGTGACAATAGGATGGGGAGAAGAATAACAAACATATAATAAACACAAAAAAAAGAAAGAAAAAGTCTAATTTCCCTAGAAAAACAGACTGAAAGGAAATCACCTATACTGCTGGTACATAATACATGTTCAAGTTTCCATGATAGCTCCAGCCCAAGCATAGCAAGTTTTTGAAAACTTTTTCCTTATTATAGACACCAGCCTGAAATCTTGAAAGCAGTCAACCTAAAAAATTGGACCGCCCAGAAAACATTAGAGAAACTTATTAATTGAGTGATCAGGGCAAAGTCTTTCACAAATATTGAAGAACAGGCAGAGGAAGTAATAATATTGCATATACATTTTATGCCTAGATATAAGAGCTAATGCAAAAAGGTAACTTCATCTGCATCTAGTCAATAGTCTTTCCCTCAAAATGAACTACAGCTACCAATGCATATAACTTGACATTATATTAAACTAATATAGTGTTATAAATGCACAGAGCTGTTGCGGCACTCCGAAAATCTCGGGCCCGGCCGGTACCGCGACGGTGGTCTCTGGGGCGAGCTCTACAGCGCGAGGCAGCAGACTGTGTGGTGGCGGGAAGGCTGCGCCAAGGGAGGAGGCAAGAAACGGGGAGAGACCTCCTGTTTGAGTTCCATGGCAGTTTATTTCTCCACGAAGGGGTCAGGGACAGGACAGGAGGTCATGGCTAGTGCCTGAAGCCGAAGCTCCAAGCAAAAAGCCCCTCCACAGGGTATACAGTCACTTAAATATGGGGGCGGGTACAGCAAAAGGATATATTACATAACCAATAAGAAGCACCAAGGGGCAGAACATAGGCAATAACTGACAGTACATAAACCAATGAGGGGTAACATAGGCGGGGAGCAACTCAGGCAAACCAATCATATGCTAGGGAAACATAATTGACATAGGGGCTTCTAGAAAAAGGGGCAGGCATGGGGAAGGATTGACATGTAGGAAGGAGGGACAGGGAACAGAGGGACAGGTCTGGGCATGTAGAAAGGAGGGACGGGGAACAGGGGGACAGGTCTGGACATGTTCAGGGAGGGATGATATAGGGAAAAAGGAACAATCCATTGAAAAAAAGAGGGGGTATGAAACTGGTTGTCATAAACGGGCCAAAACTAAAAATACACACTGCAACACAGAGCCAATTCATCTAATCAAATAAAAATAGATTTATTTGACAATAATTTTGATAATAATAATTGGAAAGAGCCACAATGCAGGTTATCAGTGTTGAGCCCGGGGAGTCGACAGCTGGGTGAACCGTGACCTGACCTCTATCGCATCAGGTCGCCCCTGTTCACATCGGTGCTCCGGCGTGCTTGGCTTATATGTGTTTAATTTTGCCTGAGGCCGAATGCATTCAAGACTCTCCTGTCTCTGCATATTCATTTTTCTGTCTTGCTCTGCATCAGTCTAGACAATACAGTTCTTGGAAAGTGATGAATTGTTGATGGATTTATCCGAGTCCAGGAAGAGAGGAAATTCCTCGGTGATCATGAATATCTACATCAGATATCTTATTGGAGCGATGATGGCTGGGTGGAACTCGCTCAGGATGACCCATCTCCTGTCCGGCTACATCTTTAGAATTGGAAATGGACTCTTCCTGGAATCCGTGGTAGATGTTGCAAGCATCTCCCTCTACCTGGATGTGTCTTGTAAGAAGTGTGGCTTACACATAATTCAGTTCAACATTTTATATACACTCGTATATCATGTAACTATATATTTTATAGGCACGAATTAAACACATATATATAACATATAGGAAATACAACAAGAAATCCAAAAAGCAGATGTGTGAATAGAGAAAACCTATATCCTCTTAGTGTAGGTTTTTCTGCTACAAAATTGTGTCTTCAGTCTTGTAAGTAACATTCATGGTCTGTGGCTGTTGTCCCAGGAGCTGGGCATAATGTCAGAACAGTGTATGTGAAAAAGAACTTAACAAATAAAAGGAGAACTCCTGAGGCTGTTGGCCAAGTCAGCCTGCAAACTCTTAAAGGGTCTCAGTGCAAGGAGTTGTTGGATTCCACTGTAAACTCAGTTTCTTAGGCCAAATGCTCAGACAGGGCAACACACAACTACCACATTGACTTCAAAGGAAGCTGACAAGTTCTCATCATCTGTCATCATCTGTCCCAAGAGGCTTGTTTTGCTGTTTTGGAGCAAGGAAGCATACATGGATTCATGAACATACTGCTTTGTAGTCCCAACAGGGAATCAGAACTGACACGTAGATGAGGGCTGGGTAAAAGCAGTGATTGAATGTGTATCTCCCGAGGTAGCTCACTCTCTAATTATGAAGAAAGCATCAATCAATACTTTTCTGGGGCAGTGGCTGCAGAGAAGTTCCTTTTCTCTACTGCCAAATCATTATCTTTCAACACCTACAGAGCTTCCCTACGCTGTTTACAGGAGTGATCTCTGAACTGTGCCGTGAGTTACCAATGCCAAAGCTTTACACACCCATCAAGGGGAGAACAAAGCCCTTTAGAGCACACTAAGCCTACCTTATGTCAGTCAGGCCAGGCTCCTGCTGTTCAGTAAAGGCCAGATACTAAGACCTGCTGAGCACCTTCTGTTCTATTTAGCACGAGACTCAAATGCTTGCCAGCTTTCAGGATTTAGCCCCAAGCTAAACTCTATTTTTGTATCCTCATTAGCACAGGAACTTTCTATCTTTCATGCCAGCAATGCTTTTTATAAGGATAAGCCCAGAGACACTAATGCTGGCTGATTTAGGAAGAAAGGGTTTTTTCTTCTTTCTTGTAATTTCTATCAAAACATTCCTCCTTTTAGAAAACGGAATGATCTATTAAGTGGATTTCATCATCTGGAAAATCCACCAAGTGTTTCAGCTGGCAAAGATCGGCCTTGGTCTCTGCACCAGTCAGGCACTGCAGTTTTGCTCCTGCTAAGCTCCCTGTTCCCTGTGTGCAATGTGTATAACAATCACAGTGTCCCTCAGCTATGGATAATCATTGCAAACTATAGCAGGATAGACTGTACTAATCAGTGACTTAATTTCAAGGTGAGAGTCAGGACAGAATTAATATGTTCTATGCAGCTGCTGTTTTTAATAGTTTGAAAAGCTGTATATATATAAAATACCACGTTATGTCATGGTTCTATTCGTTTTTGCCCCAGGAGAGAATTCCATAGAGCAAAGATAACACAAATAGCTCTATGCAACAACTTTCACCAATAGCCAGGCTCCTGTCCCTATCCTTTGGAACATTTGTGAATGCTGTCGCTCAATAGCCATGCTAAAACTGTACCAAACAAGCTTCATCTTGGACCTGAGCTAAAATAGAAACTTGGAAACTTCAGCCCTTTCATGCCAAGTGTGGCTGCAGTTTCCAAGCTGAGCTGGAATTCACCTTCACATTGCTGATCTCTATTCAACAGGTGGCTTTCCATTCTGTGCAATGTGATTTCAGTGACCAGAGAAAGAGATCCCACGTGCATCTGGAAAATGGTGGAAACCAGCTATACTCAAGTAGTGACTGAGTTTCTGTGACTGAGTGACTGAGACTCAAATGCAGACTTTTTTCTCCTCTTACAAGATCTCTAATCTTTCACTGTTTGGCTAAGATTCCACATGTCACCTACTGATGACAAATTATGTGTTTTGCCCTTTCAGCATTTGAAGTGCAGGTGTTTTTCCATCTCATTTACAACCTCAGATGTGGCACTTGAGGACGTGGTTTAAAGGCGTACACACAGGTGGTAGGTTGATGTTGGACTTTATGAGCTTAGAGGTCTTTTCCAACCTTAACAGTCCTGTTCTTACACAGATCTCCTGTAGAGACATCCCTCTTTTTGACTGCAGATATACAAAGGAAATTATATCTTTTGAGGGCTTCTGTGAAAAGGAAAACATGGCCAGGCAGCACCTTGGGAAAACAGACCAACTAGGCTTGCCTTTTATCTTATTACAAAGCAGGTTTTAACAAACCAACAGTGTTTAACAAACACTCACTGCTCAGCCTTGAATCTACAACTCACAGCGAGTTGTAGATCCATGTGTCTCAGAGCCCAGAAATCTGGGAACTATAATTTGTTTAAGAACCCCAGGGAAAAAGGAAAAAAGCTCCAGGAGCAGCAGCCAACTGTGGCAGAAGAAACCCTGGCTTTCTTCAGGATGAGCCAGTCCTCCTACTCACTCTCATTTAAGCAGCAGCATATCAATTACAGCTTAAATTAACTGCCCAGCTGGGTGAGGAGGTTATTAAACACTCGGAAGCAGTCCAGGCTGTAAAGCTGAGAGAGAGAGAAAAGACAGAGTCAAAGTTGCACAGGGAACTTGGGCTGGGTTGCATCTTCAATCCTGCAAAAATCCCCCATGAAAAGATGTCTTTTCTAAGTCTTACATGTCAACTTTCAGTTTAAAGTAGTGTCACAAATCAGCATCAGGCTCCCACCTGCTAGAACTACTGCAGGATTGAAAATAATGCTTGAGTTAGGCCTCAGAAATACTTGACAGAGGCTCTCTGACCTGGAAGATTTCAGATCTCACCTCGGTTTGAAGTAGTCAAAATGCACAAATCTGTCTAAAGGTTCTGTTCAGATCAGACTGAACAAAATGGATCAATAGCCATTCAACATACAAAACCAAAGAAAACCTTGGATGCTGTTTGGAAGACAGAAACATGAAATTAGATGACTTTTGTTAGAGTCCAATTGCTGTAAGTTTGGGGAAGCACAGAATTTAAAGCCTAATGTGAAAAGGATTGATCATACAATGAGTTCCAAAACCTTGGCAGAAAATTCAAGCGTGTGCAGCTCCGGAGGAAGATGGAGCTAGAATTGGAAATGAAGGCAAATACTCAATGAAGAAAATTAAAAATTATCAGACCTTCCATGAGGCACACTTCCTTGCTTAATTCCTCTCTGTGGTCTGTTGGAAAAAAAGAAAAGTCTCTAACTTTGTCTTTATTAATACCTTATTTTAGAGATGTTCAAATTAAAGCCAGGGCATATGCAGTGGTAAAAATGTAGCACAAAATCATTGAACAGAAATCAGGAAACCAAGTACAGCCTCCTGACAGCTGCAGCTACCTCAGGGAACTGAGAGACACCAGGCATTTGAAACAGCATTAAGAAATTACCCTCCTATAGGGGGTGATATTCACATAACCTGTTAGAGAGATCAGAGCAGCAGGAAGCTTCCTTTGATGTCAGTGCTGTTGTCAGATCACTGCACTTCTGAAAACAGCTCACTGGGATGCTTTGACCTCTGGTGATCTTCTCAAGTGGCCTGTTTGGTTAAAAGTTGTCAATTCCAAAAGAGAGTTCCACAGCTGAGTAGCTATTAGGATTTTTAGTAAAAAACTAAACTATTACTATTTTTAGTAAAAAAAACATTACAAGACCATTGGCCATGAAATAAAAGCCGACATTGATTTTTCAGGTAAATTTGAGTCTAAAATGAGGCACAGTATTGCAGTAGTACTGTAGCAGATGACTTGATATTTGGGAAAAGAGGTACTTCTGCCTTCACCAAATGATCATGTATTTCATGACGTTGGTCATAATGAGAGGTTACAAGAACTTTCAAGAGGTTAATTCTCCAAGTAGTTCAGACAAACTTATAGGTGGCCCAGCTCTTTCCTCCCTTCTCTTTGGTAAGTGGGAAGTTTCTGTGAATAATGTCACTCCCTGATTCACGGGATTGGGAATTGTCTCTTGGTAAAGAGGTTATGTGTGAAGTCAGGAGCCATGGATTAGATCGAAATGAAACATATTCATTTCAGTTAGTTTAAATCAGGCTTTTTGTTATCAGCCATCAGAAAGCAGAAAGGCTGGGTCATGCTTTCCAAGTTCTGTCAAGCCAACATGAAATACTACGGATGAATTTACAATGAAATGATCAGACTAAAGAGCTACAAATTTACAGAGATATTTTCATAAAAGTGTCACATATACATTGAAAGTTTACATCATTATCACATTTGGAGAGCAGGAAATAGAGATGTGTTCAGGTTCTTAGGGAAAAAAACCCAAGCAAACAGAAATGCTGATTACAGAGTAAAACCACAAGTTTGAAATTAGTCCAAGAGCCAGAATTGTATTTAAAGGCTAGTGCTACAAATCCACCCAGCTGACTGGACCTTTCCAGCACTGCATGCTCCCTCTTAGTCACTGTGTTCATCCTCAGCCTTAAGAGACTGCCCATACAGGTTTTCTATGCAGGAACCTGGGAAATTATTGCAGTGTGAGACAGCAGATCTCCAAAATCATAGCTAGTTTGAGTGACAGCTCACAAACAAGAACTACTGAACTGTCACTCAAACTATCAAGAGCCAGGTCAAATATCAACAGGAGAACATGACACATGGAGTTCACTGCAGAAGATGACAGATGGTACTAAAAACTGACCTGAGCTTAAAAGAAAAGAAAAATCCATGTCTAGGTGAGAAAAAGCCACATACCGAAAATCAAAGGCCTGAAAAAAGTTTGGACAAGCCTCATCTAAGGATGCCCTATTTTACCACTCCCTGTGAGTTTATATGTTGACCAATAAATTGGTTAGTGGTGTTAAGGAAACTTTCCTGTCACAGTTCCCTGTGCCCTTTGTTGTGCAAAGGGTTGGTGCAAGGTCACAGCCTCTCACCTGGGGCTCCAGCTGTTCTGCCCACCCAGGAACAACCTGCAGTTGCTCATTGAGCCACCTGCATCAAATGTATTCCTCAACAGTGGACAGGTTTCAGACTCAAAACCGTCTGGGTCTGACCCTGGATGGGTAGAGACCATCTTGATCAGGTATGTCTTTTGTACTGAGCCATACTGTGTACCCATAAAATGTGGTCTGTTCACCACAGCTGTTCTTGTCTGCACATACAATCCTTTCCTACACTTCCTTAAAACCAGTGAAGATTCATGTAAAACAAAAGAGTGTCTTGGACATATGTGAACACCCCAAATTACTCACAGAAGACAAGGACTGTGGCAAAGCTTCCCACATCACCACACAAATGCAACTTTAAATAAGAGGAAAGCCACATGTTGCCAAGTAATGGGTTATACAAACATAATAAAGCCAAAGTGCACATTTTCCTGGTGCTCCTGAGAGCACAGGGAGATGTGATCCTGAAAGGTCATTTTCATGGCTCATGCATTCCCTGGTGGGCTGGCTGCAGCAGCTCATGAGCAGGAAAACTGTGATTTTTCTCACATGGAAAGTGTGTCAGTGTGTAACAGCTTTCCTACCAAAAACCTTTTGGAAAGTTCCTAGTGAAAGGAATTATTACATTTCTTTTCACAGCCCACGCAGAGCAAGGAGAAATCAGCAGATCTCATTAGCATAGAATCAGCATATAAACAGTTTAGAAGTAGTTTTCCTAAACTATAATAGCAGATACATTTAATACAGCATTTAGTATAATCACCTCAAACGCTGTCTATGTAGAGACTCAGAACATCTAGAGGGGAAAAAAAGGGCTTGGGGTGCCAGACCAATTGGAGAAGGCAAATTCTGGTCATGAAAGCATGAAGGACATTGAAAATACTAGGAAAAACAACACTCAAACCTTCCCTTACAAATCAGCTGTGTTTGTCATAGAAATATAAATTCAATCAGATGTTAAAAATGAGAATTTTAGCTTAAGTACTGTCTCAAAAGTTTATGAGCTGAATGTTTAATCTTTATTCACTCCCTCTCCCCAGGCATCCAAACTACAAAGATAATATCTAAGGTAGCAATCAGACTGCAGCTTCTGCAACTCCTGCAGATGCAGCTCTATGCCAGGAGGGATGTCCTAAATTTATTCAGAATGTGAAGGGTGAAAGCAGAACACTGTACTCTGCCAGTATAAATCTGAACATAAACCCTCAATACTTTGCTTTCAGACTTAACAGCTGAAAATTAATCCTAGCATTAATTGAGGTGTCAGCTGAAATGAATGTAGCAGAGAGAAATCTCAATTACAGAAAGAGCTCTGGGCATAAAACTATGGTATCTGGTAAAGAGCAGGTGAAGTCAAAGTAGACAGCACTTCATGTTAAATAAGTGGAGCTGGTCCCTGGCTGCTCTCCTAAATGTTATCCTGAGGCATGGCAGCCTCATTTTGGATTTTACCAGTCATCAGCTCCTGCAAGTCCTGGACACAGACTGGTTTTTCATAAGGACTTTGATATGGACTGTTAAGCATTCACCTTGTCTCTTCCCATTAAGAGGATCATAGCAACACTCTCTAGATAAGAATACAAACCTGGGTCAAGCATTTGCCACATTCCTAATTGTTCTACATTCATGCTCTCATGTGCAGCTCCTGTACATTTCCCCTTCTGATATAATTCAGCTGCCTCTCTTCCTGCCCCAATCTGATAAACTTTTAGCACAAACAACATCTCAGAACTCCATCGGTTCTCCCCCTCTCTCCGTTATTAACAGACTGGATGGAAAATTGCAAAGTTTAGGAATTCTTCTTTTCTTCTCTTCACCTCAGCCATGTCCAGACCTCAGCTTGTTTGCATGTTGCTGCTCCAATCATCAAGGAAGACTTTAACACTAAAATATTTCCCCACAATTTAGGATACTGTCACAACCACTGAAGGTGGCACATCACATTATTCCAGATGAAGAAACAGGGTTTGCCAAACCTGTGTCAGATTCCTGATGCTCCCAGTCTGATGACCCTGGACTCTAATAATGTGTGTCAGAGGAATAACCTGCCCAAGCTGAGAAAGTTGAGAAAACTGGATCCTTCTCAGGGTCTATCTCTCTGTCACCAGAAACCCAAGAGCAGAATTCCTTTATGTAGTCCTATAGGACTTCCTCTTTTATAACTGGGGGTTTTCTCTTTAACTGTATAAATGTGCAATTCCCTAACTCCTGCTATGAAATAAGAATCTGTCTTCTTGAATTGTTAAAATTAAAACCTTGCTCTTCCTCCTGGCTGCTTGCAATAAAGTTGACCTCATCTGTGCTGGAATTCTTCCTTCCAACATCTGCTATTTGGCACTGGCTTGAATTTTAATCTCATCTGCTATGACACTTCAGATCTTTGCAGCTCTGGGAGGTCCTGCCAATGCACTGCAAACTTTTTTAGTTTTTGCTAACATATACTTGTCTACCTCTTGCAAATTCTGCCTCCTTGCTGTTGGCCTCTTCTCTTTATCAGTGTACTGATAGACAAAACGCAGTTTGTTGTTTTGATTTCTATTCCTAACTTAGATAACTCATACCAAAGGGAAAAAAATACTTAGAATTTGGATTTCCCTCCCACTGCAACAGCAGAACACAAACAGGAAATCCTGTGACATATGGAAAGACAAACCAGACATGCAAAAGATGCTGCTTATAGGCAGGAAACCAATAACTAACCGGAACTGCCTTCTCTGGTTCGATAGAAGAGGAGGCAACAAAAGACTTTTACCCCAAAATATGGCAGATTAATCAAGAAAAAAAATTTAGTGTTTTATTCTCAAATAACTTTATTACTCTTATAGCTTTTGTATTGTTCTTTGCTTATCTTACACTTAAAGAAAGCTCAAATCCTGTCTTTCGTCTGTGTGACACTGAGCTGGTGAAACCTGAGTTAGGGATCTCAGGTAATTCCTGTAACACTCAATGCTTCATGAATGTAAACTAGAAGAAAAATTAAATTGTTTTAGTAGCAGGACTTTCCCGTTACTTTCTCAAGCTGAACAATCAGAATCATGAAGTCTATTTTTTCCTGATCACTCACCCAATAACCATTTTCTAAAGTACATCACATAAAAATGGCAGCTACTAAGCCTCCAGAATAAACCAGTAAGAAAACAGGTCATTTGGGATATTCAGTTTTGTAACATCAATTCAATGTACATAGACCACAAAGTCTCCATAGAAAGAGTGCCATAGCCTCCATCTAGAATGGAGCAGCTTTTTGCATTTTTTGTTGGCTAGGAAGACAGGAATTTAGAGAGGAATGGGCTTTGGCAGATACCTTAATGGTTAAAACTAGGGAAAAGTTGGGCCAAAGAAGGATCTTTATAAAAGTCTGGTGTGGTGGTGTTTTTAGAAATAACATTCATAGGGAGGTACCTGCCTGAATATCATTCTAAAAAACAAACAGATTTCCCCCCAATCCTCAGTGTGACAACAGTATCTTAGCTTGACAGGGCTACCCTCATTTCTCACACACTATTTCTAAAGGATGAGCTGTGGTAGCTATTAAGGCCTGTTAAAGCCCGAGAAACAAGAGTAAAGAAAATTTGCTTTAAAGCAGCAGAGACAGTAATTTTACATGAGCCCTCAGAAATCTCAGTGGATGCTCTGACAGCCATTTAAAGCAGGTGCTTTCAGCAGAGATGCTGTTATCTACCACTGAGCCATGATACCAGATATTTTGTGCTCAAAAAAGAGTGCTGAGTTGTTGGGGAAAGCAAAGACAGACATTGCTCCTGAGGACTGGAGAAAGCAATCACATCAGAGCAAGCTACAATGGCTTTCAAAAGGAACTGGAAATCCTAGGGATAACAAGCTAAATTCAGCAGCAGTAGATCCACAAGGAAAACACTGCCTGGTGCAGCTCTGAGCACACTTGGCTCCTCTCTAGTAGAGCTGTGGAGAGGATGCACACTCCAGCCCAAGCTCACCCATGGCTCTCACTGGAAGCTGTACAGATGGGATATCTCCATTTTAACCTGAAGATGATGGCAGCACGTACATTATGCAGTTCAGCTAGGGCATAGACTGTGTTCAAGAAGGTATCAAAGACATCAGAACTTTTTTCACCATCGTGTTATCTTGGTTTGCACTTTCATACTGCACACTCTCTCAAGTACTGGGTGAAAAAGCTTCAAAAGATGTGATGCTATTTTATCCTGTGCCAAGACTGGGCTCCCTAGGAGTGCTGATTATAGTTGAGCAACTGATCTGCCTGAACAAATAGCATTTTCTATTTTCACACCTTCTTTTGGAGCTTCCAGTTCTGTGCAGTGCTATTATGGAGATAGCAGTTCTGCTGCCTGGGGCTGTGGGACAGGTGGCTACACTTTGATTGCAGGATATCTGCCTTCCCAGAGCCCCTCAGTTTTGGGCTCTGATGGCTCTTCCTGTACCTGGTGATCACTACAATACAAAAACTCAGCTGAAATTTGCAGCCTTCTTTGTCAGCAATACACAAAGGCAATATCAAATGAAGTATCATACCTAGGACTCCAAGCCTTGAAACAAATGGATTATTTACCAGAACATTTTACAGAGAGCGGTCTAGTAGTGATCACAACTAGGCATTTGCAAAATAAGCAGGGAAAATGTATCTAAAAACATCAGATATCATGATGCCCTCTTTGTGAATTCCTAACTCAGGTGTACATTCTGCTTATTAGCCATAAAGGCTGGAGTAACTAACTCAGGGAGAAAACTCTTCCTATTCCACACACGCCATGGCATGCATGATCCTGTATGGCCCATGATTGCCACTATGATTTTTTCTTCATGCTACATTTTAATTTTCAATGCCTTTTCTTGCCTACCTCCTGATGTAGTCCTTACAAAGGTCAATCTAACCTTTTGCTCTTTCTGCTGTAGAGACACACATCTACATTTTTTCTTTGTGTTAGTTTTGGTCATCTCTTCTAAAAGTTCCCCAGAACTGAAAATATGCATTCTGCTTCTTGGAGCTATATAGAATTCTTAGGCCAGCTGCCTTTGCTTCCTCTGAACAGGTGCCAAAGAGGACACATGACTAAACTGTAAGAATTCTGATGATGAGTTAGTGAGGGACAAATTACTGTGCTGGAGATGAATTCACAAGTCCAGGCCTGTCAATACATCTGTTCTTTTGCTTACACTGAGTGAGGGTATGCTAGAATCAACACAGAACTAGTACCCCAAATTTGAAAACCTAAATTAAACCCAATCCCAGATTCTGACAGCAGCGTCTTACAGAACTTCAGCCAATTCAAAACCAAATAGCATTTCCATATCTGTTGCAATGTGCAGTTCACAAGATTAAGGCCTTCATTTTAAGAGTCTTTACTCTCAAAGGCTTAAAATCCTTCTGACCCACAGATCTCTGTTATGCCATCTGTCCCTTCTGATTTCCTTCAACAAATGTGGAGTGACAAATACTACAAGCAATAAGACTTATAATATAAACTCAGGTAACAACAGCTTCAGTGGTACTCTCTCTTTCTTTTTTAAAACCAAGGACTCCATAAAAACTTCTGTTCTAAAATCCTTTCCTTATGAGAACAGGTCTGCACACACACACTCAGACTTTCAAAAGCTTTCAACAAATACTCAGTTAATATTAAAAAACCCCTTTTAATAAAGTGTTTTAAAATAATCTAAATGCTTTTCCTATGGACAGACTGCTTCAGAAGTCCGTTTAATGTATCACACCATAACTAGCACACTGCAGAATGGTAATAGACTCTGGAAAGCAGATGTTTCTCTGTTATGATCTTTACAGACAAATCTCAGCCAAAAGCTTTCCAAGTGACTCACATTTTCACAGATGTCATGTTCCTTGTGTTGTGCCTGGAAATGAAGGCAAAACACTGATGACCCCTGGCAGGCTTTGCTGTCCCACCCACACCCTTGGGTGAGTTCACGGAGATGAATATAATCCAGAAGCCATATGCAGAAGGGAAAAGTTCCTCTTCAGACCCAAACTGCCATTGATTTGTGTGACACAGCCACAATTCAGGCCTTGACTTCTGCTTATGGCACAAGCTTTCATTTTCTACAAGAGATGAAGATTCTCTTTTCTACCTCATCTTCCCACTTGCGAAGTGTCAAAATCAGTCAAATTTGCAGGTTTCAAGGCAAAGGCATCCAGGATGCTCTTTGTATAGGCTGCTATGTAATTATTGGTACTATTTTGATTTGGTGGTGCTTGTAAATGGACAGAGTATATTCTGAGCCCAGGAGCCCTTAGGACCCATAGAAGTGCACCTATATTATACCAACACTTGCAGTCTTAATCTCTCTCTTCCAGTGACATTACAAAGGAAAGCCAGAGTAAAACATGACCAAGCACTTGGAAGATAATTTGTCCCCAAGGAAGCTATGAAGCCTTGAAAGTCACAAAGTCACAGGAACCCCATCCTGCCTCAAGTTAACTGCTTGTGCTTATAATACTCATTGCACTTATATCAGAAATCTGCCTCACCCATTACTGTTACTTCAGCTTGTGAATTCTGCAAGTGACAGATATCTTGGATATTGTCTGGGAAACAAATTTTGAACATTTTTCTACTTAGCTTGAGAAGGCGATCTTGAACTATCCTTGCCTTAATTAAATTCTATTTAATTAAGAAATAGTGGAACAACAGCATTAATTGAACCCTTTCATTAATTCAACATGCAGTAGAATACAACTGAAAAGCATAATTTAAGTGATATTTAAATGAGATAGCTGTTATTTAACTGTATAAGATACACAACATTTCTTTCTGCAACATTTTCCCGAAACATTTTCTGAAAAAAGTAAGGTTTGGAGACTTACTGTTATTTCACAGTGGGTATCCACATTTACAGTGTAAGCTTAAGAAGATAATAAGCAAAACATATGAAAAATAATTCAAAGGTGTGCTTTCAAAGTGCAAGTGCTGGTCACTTACTTTGTTTTAACAGGGTGAAATAAGCCTCAGTTTTAAAGATACCAGCAACAAAATCCCTGTTGGCATCAAGAAAGTGTAAAAAAAGCTTAATAGAAACCTCAAGATCTGATAATGTGATTCCCCCTGAAGTGGGAAGAGGGGAGGAATTATTCCTAAGTTTTTTTTTAATGCTGTTTCAATATATATTAAGATGCTTTTATTACTGAATTGGAGATAAGCTTAACACAGCTGGTCCACAGTTGCTAATACCTGTTAAAAAAAATAAAATCAAAATCTCACTTCCCCCTAGCCAAGATCCAACTCAGTTTTAGAAAACTTAAGAGTTGGAGTGTCCGAGTAAAACTTCTGCCAGAAAAATGACCAAAACAAAATGTGAGAACATCCCCTGCTCTGATGCAGGATTTCTATTTATAGTATATTTTGGAGATTTTTTCCAATGTGGACTTAAATTAATGAAAATATTTGAGAAATTTTACATTTCAGTTTTCACCATTACAGGGTTTTTTCCCTCTAGCATGTGAATACTTCCTCTGCTTGTTCAATTTCATCTTCATTTTAACTGTGCCAAATGGAGGAATCTGAGGCACAGGATTTTAAGTGAAAGGGCTGGAGGCAGGCAGCATTTTTGTCCTGAGACATGTTTTGCTATTTGTGAGGACAGACTCTGAGCATGGGGAACATCTGAGCGTCTTTGTCAGAAGATGCTGTCCCACAGCACCCTGCAAAGTTAGCCGGAAAGCAGCAGTAGTTGGAAATTTCCATGTGGCATGTTGGAAATCTCAATCACGATTTCTGTTGTCAAACTGTGAGCTGATAGCTAAGTAACTCCTAGGGTGATACATATCCTCTCTCCAGGCTTTCAGTGCTGCTGAACTCCATTTCTGTAGCACTGTCACATCAACAGCCTTTTTGGGATTGATCAGTTCATCCTCTCACCTATAATAAAGGTTCTGGATCAGGCGGATCAGTGAGCTCTGGTTTAGGGTATTCACATGAATAGTTCTACCAAGATTAACAAAAAAGGTAGTATGTAAACTTAAGTGCTTTGCTGAATTGGGGCCAAAGCCTTCTAAAGTATTTTAACCTCAAGAGAGACAGAAATCAGAGCTTTGAGCTTTTACTCTGCAGCATTGTATTGTATTACAAAGTTCTGTTTCCAGATTCTTTCCTTCTGAATTGAAGCCAAAAAGCAGATACAGGCTTGCCCAGAAAATACAGTGTTTATTATTTGTCCAAGGTTTTCCTCCATCCTGTCCCATTTCATATCTTTCCTTTAGTTTATACGCCATTCTGACATCTGAAGACCAGTCTCATTTCCTTAACAGAAAAAAGTAGGAAACCAACACCCTAGTGCCAGTGCCCACATCAACAACTAAACATCTACCTCAAACCAACTATAAATGTTTTCTAGTTTGTTTTTTTTTTAGAGAAGCATTGGCTCACTAACTTTGGTAAGAGTACTCAGTACTCTCCTCTGGCAGCATATGTCATCAGCCCCTTACCATGTCCATTTACACCAGAGATACCTGTGCTATAGAGCATTCTAAAAAAGATCTGACAACTAAATCAGTGTTTCCAAACCTGAGGTTACTTATCCTAACAAGCTACTCCCTCCACAAAATGTGTACAGCAATCTTTGGAACTGCATGGATTTTGAATATGTTTACAAGTGCAGGATTACTGTCCCGTTGTCTTTCACTTCTGAACCTGCAGCATTTCCAAACAAGATTATTACTTCAGGATTATGCCAAGCAATAATCACATGAGAAGCTGGAGTTTTCAGAGCCATACTTAATAGCCAGATTTTGCAAACACCCTTCAGGAGGCTGCAATTGTGTGTAGGATCTCTGAGCTTTATGCTCTCTTTAAAAGCTGCTCAGATTAACCTCTTCAGGAGAAACTCCTGCTGTATTTTCAATGCCCTGATAAGCAAAGATAAAAGCAGGGCTTTACACAAGAATGGGGCAGAGGACACCTGACATAAATGGTCTTTCAAAAGAGTATCAAATAATAGCAAAAGTATTTACATCATCAAAGAAGCCACCAAAAATAGGTGGATGTTGCCTGAATATGGGAAAAGACCTTTGTGCTTATGCTGTACTAAATATCCTGGTACATGAGTTCTGCTGCCTGCAAGGCTGCCTTGTTGATCCAGTCAGTGACATTGCTGTCTGCCACTCTGGAGGAAGAAGCAGGAATGTGAAGTGTGTGTGAGAGGGAATTATAGGGGGGAAATAAATAAAAAACCACACAGGACAGCCTGGGGCAGAGGACAAAATTTCATTTGAGACAAAGGCTCAGTAAGTTTTCTATAAAAAATATGGAGCCTTCTAGATTTCAGGTAGTAAGAGACATTTATATAATGGATGATCTTATTGAGAAAGGAAATGTGTCTCTAATGTGTTCATGGTGAGATAATTTAATAAGTAGCACATACTCTATAAAACTCATCTGTGTAAAGAGGAATGGATTTCAAACCTCTTCAATGAGTTACCTTGAACAGCAGTTACAAAATGGAAAGCTCTGAGTGACTGCAGAGGAAATGATCTCTGGGCTTTTAGAATGAATCTCTAGATTCTTAAACAACTAACATTTTGTTAATTAGTATCCCAGTTTTTAAACTGCTGCAAAAGAGTTTAACATTTGTAAGCTATTCAGATCACACAACTTGGTGAACAATTTGATCTCCTTTATAAACCACTGTTATAAATAACTTATAAATCACTGTTTGTTTCACCACTGCTTCTCAAAAGAAGCACCTGTAACCATTGAACTACAGCAGGTTTTCGTTAAACTGGACAGAATATGACAGGAACTGACAGACCCTAAACTATCACTCCAGTAACTAAACAGAAATTATACTTATAAAGTGCAATCAGTAAGAACAAAGAGACAAAGTTAAATTTCCAGAGTTAGAAAGTATATATATTAAGATAATCTGGACACTTAGGCAAGTTTCAGTCTTCAAATTTGCCAGGTTCAAAAGCAACTGCACTTAGCCTCTGCTGAATGCTATCATCCTATCTAAACTGAGGATTAGTTCTTCACCATACGTTTGGACAACATGTCTGCTGTCAGCCAGGTCTAATATATGTCTGTTACAACATCAAATAAAAAATAATAATAAGAATTACAGAGCCAGTAATGGTGATGTTGCATTAGTGGTTGCAGAGCCAACTGTTACCTTGGTTTCCTGACCCATCTTCTATCACCATGGGATAGGAGACAAGTCTGACATCAAGACAACTCATGTTGGACATATGTATGGTGAAACAGCAGACAGAACAGGAAAGGATTTATGCAGAGGCTTTTTTTCCTTACAGCTTTCCTAACAGGTTCAATCAGGAAAATATTATATACAAAATACTATCCATAGCACAAACACTAGGGACCACCATCCACCTAAGAGACAGCAAGTAAGGACCCTTGTTCCTGCTAAATTAATGACTGAAAAATCAGGACCTGAGCTAATTTCTGCCTCTTAGGGTCTCATGCTTTCCTTTCAGCATATGCTATCCCTTATCTCTCTGGATAACCAAATAATGTCCATTAAAATAAATGGATGCCTCAGGCATAACTATTTTTTTTGCATAATAGTAGACTACTTACCTCATAAGTTCTGCATGAAGTGACCATTTACTCCCCCTACTGTAAGAAAATGCCCTTCACCTGAGCTTCTTTGGCTCCCTTCAAAACCCAGAGAGCTGTCAGAGAAAAAGGGGAGATATCTCATTTTTAAGTCCAAAAGTTTCCACACATTCTATGATTTTCTCCTCCTAAATAATTTGTTCCCAATTGGAGAACTGCACTAATTTCCCTGCAATCTCCACTACAGACCACAGAAAGCCATTAGCAAACTCAGCACATGATAGAGCCTGAGGAATCCACAGATCCAAGATGGAAAAAGTTGCTTTTTGAATGGATCAAAGGATCAGCTGCTGCTGCTAGCTGGGAGCTGCTCAGCCTGGTTCCAGAGGGTAAAATGCTGAGGCCGTGGGAAGTGGGCTGGGTGCATTTTTCCAAGCAAGTTGTCCTGTCAGAGCAGGCAGCTTCAGGAGCTACTCCAGAGAGTGACACCTGACAGGGCAGAGCATGACTGTCTCCCTCACCAAAGGGACACATCCACTGCAGTGGCTGCACCATGGCCAGGCACCAACTCTGCCTGTGCCAGGACTCATGGCAAGAATATGAAGCATCCACAAGTTTCTCCTGACCTTCCCAACAAGCATTATATGATTTCACTTTCCTTTTTTCCATTTCTGAGAATGACTAAAATACATTGGAAGTCTCTATTAATCTGGAAGAGAATTAAAAGCACTCACTGAACACAAAGAGAGAGGCTTAAAAAATTATTTTGTTTGAAGATTGTATGACCTAAGGATAGTTAAAAAGGGTAATGAAAAGGCAGTGTCTTGTCGATGTACAGAACATTGACATAAAATTTTTTTATATCTGGTTTGCTCCCCCTCATCTCTTGGTTATGGTTGCAATCAAGTAATCAAAACACTGAATCTTCCTGTCTTCATTTCAAAGTATTAAGCTTCTTAGAAGCAGCTGTTCCATTTCTTTCCTAGAAAAAAATATTTCTGGGTTTTATTCTAGGAACTTTTCAGCCTGAGAATTCTTTTTTCAAGCTACATCTGACTCACTACCTAGAAAACTGGCATAAGGCTGCAAATCCAGGGAGTACCTCTTGCTGTCTACAGGAAAGAAAAATACAAAGGTAAAACCATCCAATTTTATCTCACTCTAAGAACACAAGAAAAACATTACCTAAGCACTTCTTGAACCTGACATTTTCAGCTCAAGAGACAGATGCTTGACATGATGTTGCTACAGTGAGAATGTCTGCTCAACACCCTTTGCAAGGCATACAATTGCAAGAGGTGAAATTTAGAATGAAGTTACAAGGAGAATTAAAGGAACTGAAACTTGCACTGAGACCTGTTTGCTGTTATTGTCTGTAAATAATCCAGACAGGCCTCTGGTCTTTCAAGTGAGAAAAAACAATCTGTGACCAGGATTTTAGTGCTGCTTTCTGAGAGACTGGAAGAGGAGGAGAGAAAGCAACAGATGGAGCCAGTGACTTGGGGAGATTTAAGCCTCTTATTTGCAAGCAGGATTACAGATTGAGAGGGGCCACACTTCTCTCCTTCCCTCCCAGAGAGTCCAGCATACAAACAGTATTTCAAAGCATTAAAAGCCCTGTGGTTTTTCTGAAGGGTACATATGATGTAATTATTACAGGGGAATATTGCAGAGCTGAAACGTAATTGCATTCTAAACTTCATACTGAAAAACTATTAAACCCCCTCATCTGCAAACAATGCCCCAGAGGTAGCAATTCTCTATTTGATTCAGTGTTGTGAACAGGTTGACTGCTAATACTCTTTCTCTGACCTAACATTTGGAATTTTAGGTACCCACCTTAATCAGGTTCATTTCTGGATAGCAACTGCTTATGTTTGTAGCACACAGGATTCCCTCATGGACCCGCTCTGGCCAAGATGAAGCCCTGTTCTTTTCCAGAGAGGGCAAACAGTGAGAACTAAGCAAGACTGCTGAATGTCCTACTACTTGACTGCAACACTGAACCAAAACTGCCTCTCCTCTTTTTCATGAAGTAGTTTCCTTCTATGTCTTTTAAACTTCCACACTCCCTTAAAAACCTGGAGAGTCAAGAAACCTCTAAACACTAAGTTTAAGGTGGGATGGGCAGCATGTGCTTGCTTGTTAACACAAGGTATTAACAGACCACCAGGTGTTCATTAGTAGGAGACTAAAACCTGTTTTTCCAGAGTGGGATAGAACAGTGGTGCATCACAGTACAATGCTAATAACATGTTTAGGCTTTCACTTGGCTCCTCAGACTTGCTGTGTAAGAAATAAGCAATGCAAACCCTGCAGATTGTGAAGTGATGGATGGATATATTTTACAGCCATGAGGGTGGGAAGGGAAAAGGGCTCTGTTCAATTAGACTGACCTAATTTCATTTCTGGAAGTGCCATCCTTTTCAGACTGTCTTCCTTCAGAGAATGATCCTGCATTGCCAAGGCCATGCTCTCTAGTTGAATCTCTCAATTGAATTAGCAGTTTCAAAACCAATTTCAGTACAGCCAGTGCCAGACCTGTGGGCGAAATTTTCCAAATTAATTTAAAACAGCCATCTCTCATCAGTCAAGAAACCAGTTAAACCAATGAGACTGTGAGGATCCATCAAGACTAATTCAAAAAGTTAAATTTTGAGTTTTGAGCAACTTTACATCTTCTCTGTTACTGTTTGAAAGTTATAGGTTGCAACCAGAAGCAGATGTCCAAGAAACTTGGCCTAAATCATCCTTGCAAAATAAACAAAGAATATCCCATCAGCTTTCTTTTATCCACGTGAGAGAGCAGCCAACAGTGCTGAGAGATAATTCACTGCATAAATAAAAAGCAGTGATGGTAATTGAATCTTGCAACTCTCACTTCCACGTTGCCACCACAAAACCAACCTCAAACCACAGTGGGTGATGACAAACAAGCTGCTGCAGTTCATTCCCTCACTTTCCGAGCTTCCTCATTACTGTTCCAAAAAGCTAAAATAGGGCTGGACCCATAATTAGCAGTTTCCCCTCTTCCCTTGCATATACACAAAATGTAATTGATTACTTGCAAGCCATCAAGAGCTATTCCAGTGCTTGCATGCCCACAACCCAAAGGTACCTTCATCTTCAGCTCTTGTGGCTGTTATGTTTCCTTTCTCCTGTGTGTATCGCTCAATTCCATTTTCCTAAGCATGACTTCTCTTCTAGCTGTCTGAGCTCCTTCCCCTTAAGTTCAGACATGTGGAGGACTGTTCTTTCTCCCTTCTGACAGCCCTTTTGTCCCCTTTTATGAAGCTACTGCTGTAGATCTCCATTCCATGGCCAAAAACAGAGTCAAGATGCTTGACTGTAGCTTACATGCCTAGACATGGCCACCTAAGTTTACTTGCCTTAAAATACAACCTGAATGTCTTAAACAGTATCTGAGAGAGATTTCTCACAACACAAGTGGGAAATAATCCCTAAATGCATTTAATTCCATAGCAGGGTTTTCAAAGAGATCAGGTCTTGGCCTACAGTTTTCAAACACCAAAAAAATCTCTAGGAAGCATAGAACTAAATAGCTATAAACTTGCAAATAATTCAAAAAATATGAACTCTCACCTCTGGCAAAAGATTTGGCAATTAGATGGCTTTCTAAACTTAAAATGATACTGTAAAGACAAATTAATTTCCAGATATTCTATGGCCCATACATTACACAGGCTACATTGCATTTTTTCCAACTCTACAGTGTATGAAGAACTCATTTCACTCCTGAAACACTTGTATTCTCCTCTTCAAACTCCTTCAGTGCAGCAACAATTGCCTTCACCTGCTTCTGTAATGCCCTTTTAAGTAGAGTCTCTTTCTAGCCCTACTCCCTCCCTGTCTTGAATGGTGCCCTGCCTACTCTGGGAAAGGCTTTACTGAACTGAGTTTTCTATTAGCTCTTGCTGCAGCACAATTGTCTGCAAACTTCTCTTCTTCCCATACCCCCATTAGGAAGCCTCATAAGTTCTCTCATCTGATCTTCACAGCCACACAGCAGATTGAAGAGAAAAACACTTTGCACATTGGCAAATTATCTATAAACACCCAGCTTTCTAGCAGGCTTCCTTGCAGCATGACTCAAACTCTGGAACTCTTACACAGCAAGAAAACAGCCTTAAGAACAGGATTTGTATCTGAGACAGACATTGGCATTTTCTTAGGCTTTAATCTCCTCAGAACTTCTTTCTTGAACACAGCAAATAAAACAAGCCTCGGCATCAAAAAGAGTTTAGCACACAGGACTAATTTGATTTGTGTTTGTTGGAGAATTAGCAGCAGTAATGACAGTTAACAGCCATACCACTCTTCTAAGTCTCTTTGATAAACTAATCCTTTACCTCTTTACCTCCTTTATTTACTTAATGCTTCTTCTGTTTTTAAAACTTCTTAGGAAAGGAGGATGCTTGAATCAGGAGATTCTAGAAGTGTGTTGAGTGTTTGATGACAGCAGGCATCCTAAAGAATGTTTATACTTTCCCGTGTCAGACAGGGTGACCAAATTATTACTTCACCATAAACATTGAGTATGGACCTTCAAGAAGTACCTTAGTTCTAGGGATACATTTGTGCCACTTACAGAAGTATTAAACTTAAGTATTAACATTGCTGCAAAGACAAACCGAAAACCAGCCTGTGCTGAAAAGCCTTCTCTGTGTACCGTGTCACAATCAGCCCACCCTAGGAACTTAGATATTAATTCAGCTACCTGCAACATTAAATGCACTGCAATTACCAAAAAGTGACATTCACTAGAGGGTCAACAAAAGCTAAAAAAATGAACTATTCTGATCATAAAGGTCATACTCTGCAAGGGCAGACCAGTGATGAGCAGTGTTCCTCAGGAGTTAAGGCGATATTAAATATCTGAGACATGGACAGTGGGATTGAAGGCACCCTCAGCAAGTTTGCTGATGACCCCAAGTGCATTTGACCCTCTCTAGGAAAGGGATGCCATCCAGAGGAACCCTAAAAGCCTTAAGAGGTGGGTCTATACAAACCTCATGAAGTTCAACAAGGCCGAGTGCGAGGTCCTGAATGTGTGTCAGGGCATTCCCTCTAATTTTGTAACCTTCCTGTTCAGAGAGCCAGTATGTTTTCCTATACAAAACATCCCTGCTTTCTCTGCTGTCTCTCCATCTCCATTTTTGCACATGCAGGGCTATGCCATGCTACAAGTCTTCACATGTTTTGAGTCTTCTCTTCTGCTCTAGGCTAAATACTCTGCTGAATGGACAAAGCTCATTTTATCCTTCCTCTATCTGAGCAATACAAAAGTTAATAGAGTAGCAAAAAAAAACCCAAAAAACCAAAACCAAAAACCAAACAAATGAACACAACAACAAAAAGCAAAACAAAATAAAAAAAGCAAAAAAAAGCTGGTGATTTCTAACACTTGGATGCCCATCAGTTGCCTGTCTGATTTGATAAAAACCTTTCTTTTCAGCAACTGCCATTGCTGAATGCAACTCTAGATCATCAATGCTTTCTACCAAAATTCTACAGTAGTCTCTCTTGACAGATATTATTATCCATCTTCCTTGGGGCTAAAATTTCCATCTAACAGTATCTGTAGCCTGAGAAGATTATTTTTGGTCTTTGCCTTCCCCTTCACTTGCCTGAAGAGAAGAAGCTAAAGTCCCGTATGCACATAATTAGATGTATTTCTGCTTTTCAAAATATTGCAGGGGAACTTTCTGTTATATTTTTATGAGATTTATTCAAAGAAAGGCAGCAACATCAGAATTGTTTAGTCTGACATACAAAGTATGGGTTCTAAATACTGAGTTGGGTCATCATTTCTCTTAATTATGCTCTGATAGTTTTCTTTAGATAGACCATTCACATTTATATCACAGAAGCTCAGTTGAATAGCCTTACTCCTCCACCTTTCCTAAAAATTACCCTGCAGTCACAAAATTGGATAACCCACTTTACTTGCACCTATTGTAATCTTATGACTTCATAGCAGTTACAGCTATAAACTTCTACATACTAATTTACCATTTCAAAACTAGAAATACAAAAGCCACCTTCTGAAATAGAAGAAAAAAAACTGTGTCAAAGAGGAAGCCCTATAACCATTTGACATATAACTGCTCCTCACTTTCAGCAGACATTTTTACAGAGGATCATGGTTTTCATTATCAGTGTCTTGCCTCAAGAGAAATCTAGATGCTAAATGAAATTATAGCCTTAACCAAAACCATCAGGCATCAACCACTTATATCTCTGATAAAATGCTTTTTTTCTCTGAAGTGCATCCAGGAACCTGCCTATAATTGGAAACATTAGAGGAACCACACAGAAGCAAATGCAGCTTGAGTGTCAGACAATCATTTTCATGCAAAATGTACTAAAAGCCTGCAGCTAAGAGCTGAATACTTAGAGGCTTAGCCATTTAGAAAAAAAAATGCAAGCATATTTGCGCCTTTCATCAATCTCTTTACAATGCGTAAATGAATGCTTGTCATCAAGACATTTAAGCCATCTTTCAGCAGACTAACTAGCATTTTAATAAAATGACTTCTCTCCCTAAAAAAAAATTCTTTTTCCCCCCAAACACGATAGCAGACCATCACATAACCCAGGATATGTTAGGCTTGGTGTTAACTGCTAAGTTCACCAGGAGAAGCACACCAAAGGAAAGTTTTATCTAATAAGATATTCAAATGTTTTGAAATAAAACTATTTCTCTTTGGTGATCATAGGAAAGCTCACCTACATCCCATGACTGTTTCCAGAAGGTTTAAAGAAAACAAATGTTTCATCACAACTAAAGCCAGTTTACCTGCAGTCACCTTTCTACAGAGGTCTTCTCCCTTCAGCTACAGGAAGCATTGCAGGCTCTCATCCAGATGTGGGATCAGGACCACCTGGATCTCTGCACAGCTGGCTGTGAGCAATCCAGGGGTGTAGAGAGGATAACTTCCCAGTCCAGGTATTAGAAAAACCAACCAGAGGAGAAGCATGTGCCACAAGGTTTTCTTGTCCCCAATATTCCAAGGAGACCTTGTGAACAGACATTGACTACTTGTTCATGCAGTTGAACTGATGTAAGCTGTCCTCAGGCAATGCCTTCATGATCTCCGTGAGCTCATCCAGCATGGCCATGTGTGACATGAAACCCTTGGAGCAGGTGTTCTCACTCTTGGCCACTATTTAATGTAACAAATGTACTGCCATAGCTTTCGGGGCTTGCTTCAGAAATTTGGATATCACTTCCAAATCTGAATATGTCTGGGGATTTCTCTCACAAGAAGAGTGCCAAGACAGACTTTTGCTGACCTTTGCCTTCCCCAGGCAGAACATCATCTGCACCACTAACAGTGGGGTTAGATGATTTTCTTCCCAAGGAAAGGTACTCTCACCTACTTCCAGGAGCTCACATCCCAAATTCAGATACCATCTCCAGAGTTGAACACATTAGGGATTGCTCCTGTACTAAAAGCGACAGGAAAGAAAGCTGGTGCTGGCTGTTACCTCCACTGGGCAGCACATATCTGCGCCAAACACACTGGGCTGGGTTCTTTCCTTCTATCCTGCCACCACTGCCAGGAGCCCTGGCCTTGGATTGTATCCGGCTTTTATAATCATTTGGCTCTCAGGTTTGAATATCTTGTGACCGGATAATCAGTACTGTCAATGTTCAGCTGTCAGCTAACTAATAATATACATGATCAATTCCCTGGTAGCAATATCAGCTTTTTTTTCCTGAGAGAAGTTTTTGTAGAACCATTTCTTCCCCAAACTCCCTTACTTCTTCTCCCTGTTACATTTTAGAAACTTTGTTAGATCTCTTCTGCCTTGACTGAATGGCATTCCTTGTTCTCTTTTTCCAAATTTTCTTTGCATTCCTTCCCCACAGGTATCAGCAGAACCTCCTCTCCTGTGAGCATGTGGCTTGGGCAGGAAAATCCAGAAAGCAAAAATGGAGGCCAAGGCCATTGCAGAAGGTGTTTCCTGCAGCCAGACACAGAGCAGCAATTTCCAGGCACTGGTGCTTCCCGGTCCACGGCTTGAAGGATGCCGTGGCGCGGCCATGGGAGAAGAGCCTTGGTGTTTTGCTGGGCAAGATCCTGCAGAAGGAAAGGTGGGGTTCCCACCTGCAAGGAGCTTCCTGGCGTCAGCAGTTGTGGAGCAGGTCTCCAGTCTTAGGAAATTTCTTCAAGAGTCTTCAGCCCTGCCAGGGCCTTCATACGAGCTGCCAGACTGCAGAGGGAGGAAGCTCTTTGGAGCGGCATCTCTACTCCCTGGGAGTCACTGGTATGAGCCAAACAGCCTGATCCCTGAGGATGCAGACGGGCAAGGAAAGCCTGAAAGCAAAGCTCTGAGTCCAGCACATACCAGTAAGGCAATCGCATGAGAATGTGTCCAGAGCAAATACCCTGGAGCTGGCAATTCCCAATCCATGGCTCGGAGGCAAATGCAGTTGTGCCGTTGTGGAAGAGCCTTGGTGTGGTGCTGGACAAGATTCTCCAGGTACAAAGGCAGCAGCGTTGCCATGTGGAGCTCAGTTTCTGCAGCAGGCAGAGCAGGAGCAGGAAGAGGAAGATGTCCCCACCTGGCTTCGTTCTGGCAAGAGTCTCCATCGGTGCCAGAGCCTCCGTTGGAGCTGCCGAACTGGAGAGGGAAGAAACCCTTTGGACAGGACTGCCTGCACCCTCAGATCCATGGGCATGTGTAAGGTAGGAATGATTCCTGATGGCCTGCCTGAATAGAACTGGAAACCTTTCTTTAGAATGTATCCTGCTTTTTTAATAATTTGGCTCTCTAGTTCGACCTGCTTGTGTTTGGACAGCCAACAGTAGAAATGTTCTGCTGTGTGCTAACGATTAATATTCATGATCAGTTCCATTCTAGCAACATCAACTTTATCTGTTTTAGGAAAAGCGTTTCTTATAGAACAACATCTTCTCCGAATGCCTTTATTTCTGGTACCAATTACATTGTGTGGAAAATTTTTTGAAATCTCTCATGCTTTGAGTGAATGGCATTCTTTGTTGTTTTTCCAAATTTTCTTTGTTTTCCTTCCTCATTGGTATGGGCAGAACCTGCTCATCCATGAGCATTCAGCTTCGCCAGGAAAATTTGTGTTATCAGCCTTTAATCCTGTCTGGCACTCCATATTTGTGTTATGTATTAAAGTGATTCTTGATATCTTGAGAATTTTGTTACATTTTGTAGTGCAGTGCTTTAGAACGCTGGGTGGAAGAAATGGTATTTCTACACATCTGCCTTCTGGAGACTTTGCTGTTCTAACAGAGGATCTATGAATTCCCATAGCACCTCCTGAGCAGCA
>VWZV01001288.1:0-89684 GCA_013397155.1 Irena cyanogastra
AAAATATTAAATATATTTATTATTATAGAATAAATATATTTAAATTTATATTATTATAATATTTATTTATTGATATTAATATATTAAAAATATTGTACCTCTTCACCTTGAGTCCTCTCAGAGTTCTTAGAGATCTTTTTCAACCAAAATGGCACTATGATTCTTTGAATCTGTTGATCACCGAACATACTCTCATTTCATTAAATTTTCAGATTAAAAAAAAAAAGCATAAGGAATATAGTCAGATTATGCTGACATATTCTGAGTGGGATGTGCTTTACCAGTCTTGGAGCCTTTACCAGTTTCAGCTGATTTTCCTAAACTATCTGTTATCATCTCAACCCAAATTCCTTTAATTTGATTTGTTGAAGGGCTACCTGGATTTTGAGAGACTTCTGTGTGTATGCAGTATGAGACAAAATTAAAAATGTAAACAGTAAAAATGTAAACAGCATGAGAATGATTTGAATTAAAGAGATTAGAGATCCATACGAGGTGCTTAGGTGTTCAGATCCACACAAATATTTGGATAAAAGGTTAGATCATTTTTAGCAAAAGCTTAAACTTTCCTGACTGTTCCTTTTTAGGATAAAACTGAGTATATGCTGAATTATACTGGCAAATGTCTTCTAAGGAATGTTAGCCTGTAATTTAATATGCTTCTGGTTTTCCATTGTTAAAAAGCTAATGGACAGGAGCTTATTGTGAGCAAATAAGAAGTGTCTGAAAGCTTTAGGTTTAAAAGATGCAGACTTGAAAAGTGGCGGGAAAGGGGCTTTTCTTTCTTAAAAAAGGAAGCGTTGATGGTCCTTAAAGATTATTTCCGAGAGAGAATTCCCATCATCCCTGAAGTGTGTGAAGGAATCCTCAAGGAAGGCTAATGCAGTTGCAGAAGGAGTAGATGACAGTGATATCATTACTGCCTGGTGCTTAGGGCAAAAGATTGGATCTTATCACTGCTTATGCAACCAAGGGAACTTGACAAACAAGACATTTTGTAGAAGAGTCTTATGAAATAATACATTACAATTGAATATTGTAAGGTTAGCTGTTTACTACATAATGCAGAACTTAATTTCTGGTAAATTGATAGCATTTTTGTAGTTCAGAGTAAACACTGCTAATGTGTAAAGGGAACATCAGCATTTGTACCTGTCTTGGAAAATGGCATCCATTTTCTCCTAAAAAATTTCCAGTGGCTGCAATTACTTTATTCCTATTGCCACAAAGTGCACAGGCAGTTACATATTTGGAAGACGATAGGATGAGAAAAGGCAGTAATTTTCCTTCATTGCTTTAGCTGTTGTCCTGGAAATGAAAGAAGGATGGAGTCAGTCTAAGATGAAAAGACCTTTGATGGTATAACTGTCACACTGTTGTCATTGTCTCCCAAAAGAGAGCTGCTGCTGCTGCTGCTAAATTTCTGTCTTTCATAGCCTGGTGCTCAGACAAAAGGAGTAAAGGAGTATCGCACAGATGCTCCTTGTTCTGTGAAATGTGTCTCTGAAGGTGACAAGGGGTGAAAAATCCTGTCTCTTAATCAAGAAAGCCAAGAACAGTGATGACCATGATGAGTTCCTGGTGAGAATGTCACAATTTTGAATTCTTTGGGTAGTGCTCATAGTTGGCCTGTTCTCTTTTGGCAGAAATTTTCTTCTTCAGGTCAGATCAATCTCACTCAGTTAAGAAATAAACATGATAACTTTCCAGGGGATCTGGTTCTGGAAATTTAGATCTATATTTGTCCCGGTAATCTTTAAGAACTTAAGTAGTAAGTTGAGAGTCTGGCTGCCCCAGCCTCCATATTTGGTGATGGAGATAGTGGTATGACCAAGGCGTTTATTCATCCTCTGAAATTGCCAGATCTCTGCAGAGCACATTGGAGCCCCTCATGTGACTGAGAGGAGTTCCCAAAGACAGGTGAAATGAATTCAGGCCTTTGGAGATTTTGATTAGCCAAGTCTTCTGGATGCTGAACAACCCTATTAATTCACATCTTCCTGGACATTAGCGGTAAGGCTGACTAAGTATCTGGAAAATTGTGTTGCTCATGGAGTTTTTTTAAGCATGATCTGCCAGTATTTCAATTACATGTTAACAATGAAGGGAAAGAAAATGGGAAATATAAAAAGTACTAAAGGAAGTAGACAAGGAAGGAGCTTATAGGGTGTTCTGATGAATCTGTATTACTTTTGCATGAGAGCTCTGACTAAAGCTTCATTCATTTATGTTTTGTATTCTATAACTTGATGGAAGTATAACAGTCTGGAGACTGAGTTTTATGTAGACCTTCCAACAGTGTCTAGGGAATGCTGAAATTCTGGAGAGCAAATGAAGGTTGCTAGCTACGGCAATTTCAGAACAAGAGGAACTTTAATTGCACTTTTTATTTTGGCTCATGAGTTTTGAAAGAGCATAAAATAAGGATTCAACTTAAATTGAGTAAGTGTACAGTCAGAAATTGACCTGTTAAGATTGTTCAATTGTGTAGAACTAGACTATTTACTGAGCTGAGAGATTACAGCTAAGATATTATTTGAGGGGTTTTTCTGCATTTGACATTTAAAGAACCGGCATTTATTTGCCTTTTTATCTCTTTCTCTCTTTTTTTTTTTCATGATTTATAAACAGTATGCTTTAGGAAAAAAAAAGAATTAATTTTTGAAAGTTCCTACCTTCTGAGATCTCAGTTGCTAGCCTAGAAAACTGCAAAAACTCTGCTGCAGTGACTATTAATATGGTCCAGAGGGGATATTTTTTACAATGTATAGTTTTGCACTATTTTCCTTCTCCGTATATTTTCCTGAAGGACAACACCTGAAAGTCATTACTGTTACATTTCTGCAGAAATAGGCAGTTTCTAGGATGCATTCAGTTGTGTTATTCTGGCCACACAACTCAGTTGTTGGCTCTCTGTCAAGACAGGAGAGGATTGCTGGCACTTTTCTCTAACCTTACAGGGTCAAAACCCAGGTGTGAATAAAATTCATTATCCACAGGACACTGTGCTAATTACAGCTATTACAGCTATCCCACAGTGTAGCTAAACAGTGGGATTTCTCTCAACAGTCCAGTGCTGTAGCTATTCTGCCTCTCAGCAGCCCTCCTTAGGTCTCTGGTGCAGATGGGGCCTTGCACAGTGGAGTAGCACTGATTTATTATTCCTGCCGATTCTGCTCAATAAAATCCTAAACTAGGTTTAAAGCTTCAGACACACTGAAGGTATAAAGCTAAAAATATTGTTTTATTCATAAACCAACCCTTCTTCTCTGCAATATGAGGAAAAGTTATATCCTTGAGAAAGCATAAAATGTAATAAATATATGATAATTAACATTATGAAAAACTGTATCTACTTTACTGTTATTTTATAGTTGCAATAGATCAAATTTGTACAACACTTTTCAATTTGAAAGATTTAAAAAGTCTACCAAAAATTGAATGCATGGTGTAAAAATATAGCTGTTATTTAGGAGGAGCACAATTCAGCTTTCGTTTTGAACTCCATTGTTATATAAAATGTGTAACTGAAACTGTAGGAAAATTTTTTGGTAGAGACAATACACCTACCTGAGCTTGATTTTAACCAGGACATGAATTTTGGAAGATCCTATTGGTTCTAAAAGCGTCTTTTAATGACAAGAAATCCTGGGGTTCAGTTCTATGTCTTATGGGCAAGACAGTCCAGATTCAGATAAATATTTTTTTATCAACATAAAACTCAATCCAAATCAAAGAGTGGTATTGTAGAGAATGAGAGCAATCTTTCAAAAAGTAAAGGATGTTGCTGCTCTTGACCTTGAAAGGCAAATAGGGAAAAATAGTAAAATCAAATAGGGAAAAGCAAAATCAAATCAAATAGGGAAATTTAGGAAATACCTCACAGTTTTTATTTAAAGACCCCAGGGCAGTCTTTAGCAGCATTATACCTTTAAATTGTACATATCTAGAAACATGTTTTTTAAATGTCTTCCACTAATATCTAATTTGCTTTCTAAATGTACTTTGTATTGTTTCTATGATGTTTGTAGCAATGAAAATTGATTCAACGGTGGCTGCTGTCCATTAAATAGTAGTACTCTTTTCTTGTTCTTAATGATGAGCTCATTCAGATGTTACATGAAAGTTTTCAGGTTTTGTTGTAGTGTGAAAAATATTGGATATAAGCATGAGAACTCTTTTCACTCAATTAATACCTGAGAGCTCAAACTGTCCTCTTGCTGTTTTCTGTAAGAGCCAGAATCTGTAACCTTCTATAGTAATTCAGTTGCTCTTTTCCTGAGTTCTTTCACAGCAATCTAGCTCTGAGATGTCTTCATGCTTTGTAAGTGTGAAGTTCCTAAAGCTCAGCAGTGTTGAAAAGTCCTTGGTGTGAGACCCAGGCTTGTTTCCAGACTCCCTGCAACTAAAGGATATTATCTAAGATTGCCAAAGATTGTCCTCTGGGGTATGAAAGACATGCAGAAGAAAATTTTGGCCCCAAAATGTAAAACCAGGCAAAACTGAGTGTGTTCATTTGACAGACATATCTTTGTCTGTATGAAGGCAGTATCAGAGATGAGTTTGGTTTCAAGATACTGAGTTAATATGGAAAGTAACCCCCATATTGAAACTAGTATATTTTTTTCAGCAAGGACATTTTTCTAAGCTTGAGAAGAGTTACCTAGGCAGACATGCATATGTAGATATATGCATGTCATTAAGGGGGAAATATGAAGCATACGGGTAAAGGATGCTGTTTCAGCTGCACTTATGAGGATTTATAATTTGGATAGTAAGTCTTAGATTTTAAATTGGAAATAAGACAGCTATGTGTAATCTGTAATATTGATTTAGAAAATAAATCTATCCCAAACACCAAAATCGCTTGATTATAATGCTAGCATTACTGATAACTTTGAAATGCTTCTATTAAGGGTTTTCAATCTGTGTAAAATAACTGCAAGCTATAAAGTTCTGCAAATCAGAGATAGGATAATGATCAGACATGGTATTGGGGCTCCTATGAAGTATATGAGGAGATGCATTTAATTTTCTTTAGTTGCTTTGTGCATTTCTTTATCATAAATGACAGAAGGTTCTTTCCAGAAGTCTTAGCCACTTCTGTTTTCAGAATTGTACGGAATAGGCAAACTGATTATGTTGTTTCAGTGAGTTGCTGCAGTATGAGAATACAGACTCTGAATAGCTGTCAGCAGAAGAGGAATATTCAGTTAGAAGGTAGCACTTGGACTATCAGACAAAACAGGGCAGAGAAGCTACAGCAAGACTAGAAACACTTAATTGCAGAATGTAATACTGGATTATCTACTTTTCTTCCTCTGCAGACACTATTCAGGCAATGCCCCCTCTCTGTGCCTTGAGGAGGAAAAAAATCTTGCAATATTCATATTGATTTATATTGACAAATCAGACTCTCTGTACGACACTAAGGAAAATTATAATCATGCTGTAGATATTATTTATATAGATATTGATAAAACTATTTAGTACAGTTATATTCAAAGAATATTATGGTAAAGTTGAATAATGTACTCTTATGCCAGGTTTCTGTATATGAAACATTTTTTCAGTATTTGGCCCCATTAACATGACATGTGGCAAAGCTGTGAAACTGAGACAAAGTTTTAGTCTTTGAATCTAAAAAATAGACATGAAATATGTGCAGAATTAAAAATATGAAATATGTGCAGTATTAAAAGCATTAAGTGAAAGCTACTTGAATATGTATCTCAGGGCATAGGGGAATGGTGTGTCAGACAGCTGGCACTTTCCATCATTATAATAGTAATTTTTACACTTGCACTGGGTAGGTTGACTCTGAGGAGAAACGTGGCTTAGTGATTTTATGTATTTTTTGCAGATGTCTGGGTTTCATGGAAGATTATGGATTTCTTTAGGTCACTAAAGTAACAAGTGCAGGATGTTCAGCAACTCACCTTATTTATTTCACACTTCTGGCAGAAAAAATGACAAATTGAAATTTCACCTTTTCCTCTCATAGCAAAAAGGAAACAATGAGCATTCACTAGTGTAATTCTTATACAACTATCCTGCTGGTGGTCTTGTAGTGGTAAATGTAGTGGTTTGTAGAGAAAAAGTGGTAATTTTCACCTGATTGAAAGCATTGGGTTAAATGCAGTTCAGTGAACTTTTTTGATAACTGAACTCAAAACTTTCATTCATGTTCTCTCATTTTTTTCACCTATAATGTCCATGTTTATGCGTTTATGTAGAAATATGCCCTTCAAAATATTTCCAAAACAGTAAAAGAAAAAGTGTTGGTATCATAAGACTGCATTTTATCAAATAAAAATATTAAATTAGTTCATTCATGCCTATGATCTGATGTTCCTTTTAGGGATTGCTATTGTTCAATTGGTCGTGATTCTCTTCTTCATTGACTAAATGTTTGATTATCTGGCTTATTAATTTTTACACATAAAAAATACTAAGTTATTCAAGTCTTGCCTGTTATTAGAAGATATTCAAGACTTGTGGACATTGAACAGATGAATATTAATGTGGTTTTCTTTTTCTTTTAAATGAGGCAAATCTGTATTACTTTTGTGTGGAACTGAAAATTTATGAAAGCTATGAAGGCTATCTTCTATGGGACTAATCAAAACCAGAACTGGTCAGTGTTTATTTTGGCAGACAGATTTGCTACATCTGCTCAGCCCATGCTTTAAGTAGAGAATATGCTGTGGACAGAAAGCCAGACACATCAGTCTACCTTTATTTTACAATGTCAATTATTTGGAAGGCTGCACAGGATTTTCTTTTAAAAATGCATTGGAAGCAAGGTGTTGGCTTCCTTCAGTAAGTTTTGCTTTGGTGCTGTAATGGAATGGTTCATTACAGCAAAAAGCAGGGCTGAGAATCCTCACCCTAAAATTATTCATGACTGTGGAAAACTCCTTGTTTCAGAACGAGAATCCTTGTCTGGACAGAACAGAACAGTTGTCCTGTGTGAAACTGGGCCCATCACAGATGCTTTTTAAGGCTAGGAAAAAGCTGATCTCAGAGCTCGTGTTGGCACAAAGCCAGGGTAGTCTTTTTACTTCTGCATTAGCTGTCCAGACATAGGAGAGAGAAAATGCAGGAGGCCTCTTGGTTAAGCACAGGCATAGTTTGTTCTCCACTATCAGGGCACGTGGAAGGGAAATGGTCTGTCATTCTCACAGCAAAGTAAACTCTTCTGTTAACCATCCACTTGGTTGTTACCCAAGGTATTATCTCCTTTATATTCAAGGAAGTTACTGTTATGATGGCTGCTCGTGCTAGGCCAAACTGCTTTATTAGTGATAATCCCTTCCCTTTGATTTCTCAGTGCTTTGAGTAATAAACACTAATCCCGCCAGGCACTTTGAGGTGATTCTCCAAGCAAACATATTAACTCAGCAAACAAAAGGGTTAGGCTTGCTCTTGAGGGGGCAATACCAAAGGGACTCCTGAGAATTAACAGCATTTAGATATAATAGATGTGCTGCTGACAAGTAAAAATCAACATCTGAGGATGAGGCTTGAAGTCAGAGGGTGCACATTATTGATTCAAACTCTCTCCCTTTTCTTGCTGTGATTCTAATCTGATTTCCCAGCCCCTTCTTTCAGTAAGCCTAGTCAGTTCTCCCAGCATTGATTTTCAGTGCATTGCAGGTTGTAGTGACTTGCGCAAACTCTCTCTACTGAGGAAGAGGCTGTCTGGGCCCACCAGAGGTGCACTGCATGTGGTGTGCAAGGTCCGGGTTCAGATTTGGCAGTCTCTGAAGGAGCCATGCAGCCATGGGCAATAGCTGAGTGCTGGGCTGTGGAGAAGCAGCTACAAATGGAAGAACAAGGCTGGAAGAAGCAGGGCTAGTCGATAGTGCAGGTATTAAATCAGGCTCAGCAAACCTTGTCAGCATCTTCCTGCTTGTAGCTCTAAGTTAGCTGGGGATGAAAAGGCACATTTAATGTGTGAGGCTCAGATATTTCTTGATAGATTTAATCTTAACTAAAACTCTTAAATATTGTCTTACACTTGGGGTTGATTTCACATTTCCTAAAGATATTCAAAGTTATTTGTGTTGAGAAATATCAGAAAGAAACTCTTATATCATGTTTTCTAGACAGAAGCAGTAGAAGACCTTCTGCTTTGTTTCTGAAATGATTGTGCAAAGCTAGGGCAGCGCCATGGAAAAAGGATTATGATCTGTGAGGATTCCTCTGTCGTAGCATAAGCAGCTAATTAGAATTACTATTTTTTTCATTACGAAAAAGGTCTCTCTTGATTTCATGCTTGCAAACTATTAAGCATAGTTAATATTGACAACAGTGCATGTAATCTGTCAAGAAAAAAGGAAGAACATATATTCAGAATAAAATGTATTACTTCATAGATATCACATACTATTGACATTAGAAAAATTACAATTAATTGTAGTGAATCCAGTTTCTCAGTAACCATCTGCCTTGTGATAAGGGGTGAGTAGGAATCTTCAACAAAGTTATGAAAGGAGTCCTCAAAACAGATTGGTTATTGCAATGTGTTGATACAGTTGACCCATGTGTTATTTTGTTTTGAGCATACAAACAGGCAAGCAGGAGCCTTTTTAAGCTGAATTGTTCTTAAGATTGCAGATGATGTGGAGATAAAGTCAAGACCGGGTGAAGTCCTTAAAATGTCTATTCTTAATTTGCATCAGTGAGAATGAATTGAATGTATAGGTTTCTGTGTACATTAACCTAGACTTGAATTTTCCGTGATTCGGAGAGTCATGGTGTTGCTTGTTTCACTACTGAGTTAAACCCGTGCCATGGAGACAGATGTTCCTGGGAGGTGAAACAAAAGTTTGCTTCTGTTGTTAATCTGAGTGCAGTTCTTTGAAGCCTGCTGAGCCAGTGCCTAATTAAACTGCACACACGCTCCAAACAAATGAAAAAATAATGCTGTTCCTCACAGATAACATTTAAGGTGACGATTTCTTCTCTGAAATCTACTTGGGGAAATCAATTCACTGCTGAAGCAGAAACTCTTTTCATAATACTTCATTATGTGAAGGCACTACTATAGCCCATGCAGTATAGGAGGGCTCGTGCTGTTTGGAGATCTCGACTGTATCTATTCAGAGCCATGGGACAAGCACAGTTTCAGTCTCATTTCTTTAATTTGAAGCCAGAGCTATATTCCTTGTCTGCAGTAACATTATTCTGACAGTGATGACTGGTTGTGCTACACATAGAGCAGAAATCTCTCATGAAATGTTTGGATGCTGTAGACTAGTGATTAGTTTGGATCTGAGAATTCCTGAAGTGTTCCTTCCTGACTCCTCTAATTATATCAGCTGTATTCATTTGCTCTGTTTTCACATTAAGCCACATGCCTTGTGTCTTGGCTTTCTCATGGCAGTACCTACCAGGAAAGCTGTTCAAGTTCAGTTTTGTATTTTTAAACATGCATTAAAGTAATTAGGATATACTTTGAGGCAAAGAGAGAAAGGGCAGGGGAAACTAGCTGTGATGTTTCTAATGACCGGTGCTAGACACTATTTTTTAAAGGTTTCTGTTCCTCTTATGATGTTAATCATTCTTTTTTCTCCACACCTAAAGCACATGTGGAGGAGGTTTTTTGTGTATGAAAAAAACTGAGGTTACAAAAATTCTTTATGTCTCACAAGGATGATCACAATAGTTTCATGATAAATAAGGATACACTCTTATATTGATGTGCAGTTTCACTAACATCAGCAGAACTCCTCAGACACAGGCAGGATCTCTGCACTGAGCTCCAGCTGCTTTGCAATGTCAAAGCCTTAAAAACAGCAAGTCGGAAGCAGGTCACCTAGAATAGCTCCTAGAAGAGCAGAAAGAAAAGGATTTAAAAAAAAACATTGAGGGGGAATTAAATACACAAATAAAATGTCTATCTGGGACTAGAGGGAATGGGAGTGGAAGGCTTTTCTCATCTCAAGAAATCTCCAAGATTTCTGTATCTTCCTTATTCCGTAGTGGCATCTGCTCAAGAGCTGCTGATGAGAAAAAAAAACCAGTCTATTGTTCTTAATAGGTGTTGCTTAGGCCACTCACCTGAGACAATAGATACCTTTGTTCAGATCTCTACTCCAGGATAAAAATCTCAGTTTGCTGCCCAAGGTGTGTAAATAATAATAATTGACCATCCTGGAATAAATAAGAATCATGCATTTTCTTTGGATTCAATTGGAAAAAAATTTTTGTCATATCAGGGCTTTTTATTGGAAAGCTTTGGCTTTCATGGCATCAACTAAAACAATAATAAAAAAGTCCTGAGTGACTTTTGAGGCTTATCTTTTCCCTCGAATTTGTTGCTGTCACTATAATGACCAGTCAAAACCATCTGAATTATAGCACTTTTTTTTTTTTCAACTTAAGAGTGTTATATTATTTTTTAATAATATTTTTAGACATCTGCTAATTTTGTGTGCACTTTCAGGTGCAGAAGGCCATAACAGTACCATGTGTGAATACTTTGAGGGAATAATTCTTCTGCCTTTATTTTGAGATGATTTTTGGTACAGTGATCTCTGGGTGACCCGAAACATTTACTGAACCAAAACAATTAACCAGAGCATTAATTATATTATGATCTGTTTCTGTCAAAGCCAGACCAGAAGAATTTCCATGGAGCTAAAATTTTAACAACCTAAAATAAGAAGAGTAACTGCATGCCAATGGGAGGAAAGGAAGGCTCCTGCTTAGAATAATGGATTGTTAATGTAGTGATGTATGGCAGAAGTGATGACTTACCAAAGTATATTAAAAAAAATCTTTTAGATTGTTACCTTTGTTCAAAACTTCAGTTAAAGAAAAGCATGTAGGAGTCACTGTCACTTCCTGAGTCATGCCTTAGAAACATTTGCAGGAGCCGTCTGCTTTGTGAAAGTCAAGTATGCAGCATATATGAGTCTGAGGTATGACTCATGGGAATGGTATAGAAAATGGGTTGGTCTTTCTGAGCTCTGAACACCTGACTTCTGTATATTGTGAGATTGTTAAAAGTTTAGAGAAAATGAAGAAATACATTAATTTCTGGAAAAGGCTTGGAAGAAGAGAAGTGAGGATAGATGTGCATTATAAATGTGGCAAATTATTTTTCTTTGTTGTGTTCCTCTCGTGTGGGGGCTTGTGTAAGTTAATTTGGTGAAGTTCACTGAATGAAATTATGTTTCCTTATTTATTGAAGCACCATGGTGATTAAATAAACAAAGTCTGTGATCCTTTTCCCATAGGAGAGAGACGTGAAAAAGATCCGTTCCACTCCATTGTCACACTTACTGTGTTTTAAATTTCTATTAAAAAAACCCCAAACAAATCTTGCAAATTAACTAGTTTATCAATAAAGAAAACACTACATTGTCAATACTAATTATTTATATTTATAATACTAATTTTACGATAAATTAAATATTTATAATACTAATTAATTTGAGAGAAAAGCTATTCATTTTTCTTAACATCCTCAAACTACCTCGTCTTTTCACCTCATCTGATGGCACCTTCTAATTAAGTAAAACTAAAAATCAACAAGTTTATCTGAGTGCAGGTCACTGGTGTTATTTTCTTATTGGTGCTGCATTCCTTCCCTATTTTTCTGGCCTAAGTAGAACCAGAGAATAATACCAGGCTTATATTTCAAAGCCTGAAGCTATTTATAGAATGTGGAGGTATTGACTGTGTGTTTCTTTCCAAGCCTATATACAACAGAAATTGATTTTTCATTTCTAACAAGTACATCTTAAGACTTCAACACAGAATAAACAGAGGAGGAGTAAGAAGGAGAGCACAACTATAAACTGGTCTTTGTTTTCTGAACTGCAGGTAATGGAACATTGATTGGAGCATCTGCAAACGTTGTTTGTGCTGGAATTGCTGAACAGCATGGTTATGGATTCTCTTTCATGGAGTTCTTCAGGTACAATTTTAAACTTCTCACATTCAATCTGGTGGTTTTTTTTTCCTCTTGGCAAACAATGAATCTTCTAAGGAGAAACATCTAGAGAAAGGGTCTATAAAATACACTTGTGTTCCTAATTTGGTTTTGGCAACTGAAGTGGAGGTGGAAGGCAGATCACTATTTTTTGTATAATGTTGATAAAATGCATGAAGCTGGTGGGAACACAGTGGAACTACAGGAGAAACAAAGCCTCTGAAATTCTTGTTTTGATCACCCTCAGTCTTCATCTTTGTAGAAATTGTAAATTGTTGCTTCATTGTAAAATGCAGTTTAAACCTAGTTTCTCATCTCTATCATCAGGAGAAACTGGAATGTCTTAATTTAGGCTGAGTTGATTTTTACTCCATGATCCCACAAGTAAACTATTTACTTAAAAGTAATTACTTCTTTTGACCAGCTGCTTAGCAACTATGAATGAAAGTGTGATGAGCAGGCAGTAATAACTGAAGTTGTTGCCTAATAATTGTTTAATTAATAATTAATAGATCTTTTAAATAGTGGAGTTTTCTTTGCAGATCATTCATCAGCAGGTTTTAAGGAACAAGGTGTACTTAATGAATACAACAATTTAATATTTTTCCAAATACTTCCTGATTTTGAGACTGTGGTTGAAAGTTGTAACTGGAAACTGGCGAATAAGGATGGAACCCAAAGTTCAAGTTTAAAGTGTAGTTGATATACCTAAAACATAATTCCTTCCTTCTTTTTTCTGTGTATTTAGGGCAAAGGATACTGTGAAGTTCACATCAATTTATTTCTTCTCTTTACTTTCTTTACGTTGTTTATTATAGTTTCTCAGCTCTATCAGCTTTCTTCTAAACTGTTTACCTCAAATCCCTCAAACCCGTGTTCTCAACATGCTTAATTGTACAGGATTTTCTGGAGCCAAGCTAATGATAACCCTGAGAAGAAAGGTAGTCCAAAGTGCTGTTGCTGAAATTCAAGCTACGAGGATGTGCTACTCGTAGCACAGTTTAGCTCTTCACTGATAGTCTTCTGATGATATGTTTTAGAAAGGCAGATGCCTATCAAATCAAAGTCTTCATTGTCAGGATCTTTGAGACTGCAGAACAGTCTTATGTAGTACATAGTGATAGCTAACAGATTTCCTGGAAGTCAAGCCCTTGCACAAAAAAATGGTGATGCAGTAATAATGGGCTGGTGGATTGCACTGTTCAAAACAAAATCTGTTTCACAGATTTTGACCACGGCATTTGGAGATTTAACTTGTATGTAGCATTAACAATGTGTCCTTTATGTAGATTTTGTATTGAAATGTTCTTAAAACTTCTATGAGACTGACTGAGAAAATGAAGATATAAAGCCTGGCTAATCTCTTCAGCACTGTTTACTGGAATGGATTCTTTGGTAAGACTGATGAGAGCAGACAGATGCTCCAAAATTGCCCTCTATACATATGCTTTTGGTGGAAGCGATTACTGGGAAAGACTGTAGCCACCTTGAACAAATATATGAGAACAGAATCCATAGTGGTCTCAGGGAGATAGCAATGGATATTAATTAGCAAAAAGATCATAAAAACCCACTTTTTCTGCCTGCCTTTTAATCACTGAGCAGGCAGATCATGAGCTTCTTCACAGTTTGTGTTAGGAAAATATTTGTTTCAGTCAAATGTTCACAAATTTATTTAATATATTTTAAGGCTTCTCCTGGCATCAAGAGGTGTTTTGCATATCCCTTGAAAATTTTGAGTTTGCTTACTTTTATTTATGAAGGTTGCCTCAAAGTATAAAGTGAATTTTCTGCATTTCTTCCCTGTCTACCCAAGATGACTCAATAGGTTTTACATCCCCATTGAGGGGTCCTCTGCAGTGCTTCTCCCAGTAGACACACAGATTTTTACCCTCTCGTCTTGCAAACCCCTGGGAGTCACCAGAGAAAAATCATAGATACTTTGTGTGGGGAGTTGATGACCCTCTGCTGACTGACTTTTGTTAAGATGTCTTTACATCAGCCTGAGCTGGAGTTGTTCTGCCCTTCCCAAGTGTCTCTGTACAGGAAACCCACACCATGTCTGTCTCAAGTGGTGTCACGCAGCAGAGTGCTCTACTTCCAGTACACTTCCTTCCTAGCTGTGTGCTAAGCCAAATCATGCAAACGTGATTAAGGGGGGGTCTTTGCTAGAAGCTGCTTTTTTGAAACCCATGTTTTGACACAGGGGTCTGTAAGAGGAATTCCAGAGAGAGTTGATAAGCATGTCTGGTGAGTACACCTTGATGCAACAGAGGGCGAGATTCTGTGGAAGCTGTGGGTTCCACATGGCGTGAGGCACCAGGATGCCTCTTTGTTCAGGGAGAGGAAAAGGCAAGAAGCAGGTTCCTTGCTCTGTAAGAGGGTTTATGGGCTCATGACCTTTCCTCTGTGTGTCTTGGCACAGTGGCTCTTGGTGCGGTTCAAGGTTTCTCTTCACTTTTTAAGAAGGTAGCAGAGGCAGCCCAGCAGACGTCTTATGGAATGTTGTTCTGCTGTCCAGCCACAGCCAGAGGTGGCCAGGTGTAATAACTTGCCTAGAATGCTGAGGTCTTACCAGCTTGATATGCTTCTCTCTGGAGTGCTTTCCTCAGAAGAAATCCTGTGCTGGGGAGTTCTGTGTGTTCATCAGAACAACTAATTATTTCTTTTGCTGGATCTAGAGTCCTGCTGCCTCGAGGACCTGGTCCTCCACAGATGGATGAAAGGGGATGTAAGATCTGGTGTCCTATTTTCACCATCCAAGCAACTCAGGTCCATGTGGAAGTGCTGTGCCTGTAAGGTGGCTCCAGTAGGATGGCATTTAGGTGGGAAAGATTATACTGAGAAAGAGAGAAAGGAATAGGGCTCCCTCTCTGTGTTGAAGCACCTTAAAGCAATCTGGTGTTCAGAGTACGTTGCTGACTGAGGAGATACCAGGTCATATCCATGCATGCCTGGCTGCGAATGTGCTGGCAAGTGTCACTAAATGTCTTACCCAGAATGCATTCAGATCTTGTTCCCTTCTCTGACATTACCCATCAACACATGTAGAAACCATTTGTCTTAACAGTGCTCACAAGGGAAAAAGCAAGATTGCCTATGAGAAAAGATCTTTTGGTTGCCATGAGTTCTACTTCTGTTTCCAAACTTTGTGAGGTTTTTTGATTATTCATTATGTTTCACTGCAATAAAAAGATTCACGTCATTAAGAATATACAGTATTGTAATAAGTTTAATTTATCACCATGAAATCTGTTGAATCTGTTAGACGTGGTGGTAGAAGAACAGAAAGGATCTCCTACTGGTGTATCAGCAGCAAAAGAAAGAATAGGGGATGTATGAGTCTCATTGAATAGGGAAAAGACCTGCTGACAAAGGATGTGGAAAAGGCAGAAGTTCCCGGTGTGATCAGCTGCACAAAGTCCTGCTGGAGACCAGTCACTAATGCTACTCCCCAGGCTTCCTGTGTGTCCCAGTAGTGCCTTCCAAGCTCAACCACTTAGGGATTCAGCTTTCGACCAGCCCCAGAAATCTGAAGGCAAATAATGAGTGACTGCCACTGGATGATTCATTTGGAATAACTTAAATTTAAAAGGAAAGAAAGCAATGTTATGACAAAAACAAAACTGAAAGCCATGAGAAGAGCAAGCTGAGAATAATAATTTCCTTAAAGATGCTCTTGCATTTTTGGAATCAGTACAGCCAAATTATGCTCTTCTTCCATTTTGAAAACTTTCTCATCAAACTGTATTTATGTGTTCTATCTTGCCTCCTGAAAAAAATATGTTACATATACCTATATAAAATAAAGGTAGTCTAATTTAATTATTATGAATTATAATATTAATATTTCCTTCCTGTGATATTTCCTTATCCTTCTAGTAATTTAGAAGTCCAGAGCTGAACAGGATATTCCAGTCACAGTCCTCTTATTTTTTTCACATTTAAAAAAGATAAGATTTAATACAGAATGTGGAGCTGTTTGCCTTTTCTTTGTTAATGTAGACAATATCAAATTCCTGTTCAATTTGTATTCAGTGTAAATCCAAGTCTCTTTTGGTTTTATGTTACTTACATGAGTGTGATTATATCTGTTCTTCCCTCAAATTTTTATACTTTTCCTACATTGTGGACACAAAGACAAGCGTTTAAGTGGTAGAAATAGAAAAAATTGGGAATCCATGGGGCTTGGAAAAGAAGATAGAGAGCAGTGGGATATTTGCTGTATGTGGTCAAGAGTAAACATTAGAGCAAGCAAACATCAGAGCAAACAAATGATCATTGTGTCTCTCGACAGAACTGCAACTATTTTCATAGGCTTGACCCTGTAGAAAATATTACAAATGTTAATAATATGAATGTAATTGCTCAGAGACAGCATTTATAAGTAAGCAGAAGGCAGGGAAAGATAATATTCCTACTAGGATTTTAGTCTAGTTATAAAAGAACTATTACATCTAAATGAGAGCGTAACATAAAGTAAAACCCCAAATCTAGGAGAGTACTTTTCTCTTTGCAAATGGTCAGATAAAGACATTGTAGTCTTGTTGCTTGGATAAATTCTAGAGGTTAATACAATGATTTTATATAAATTCAGACTGTAAAAGAATCAACAAAGCTTTATTTTTCTCAAGGAATAAGATAACATTGCAGATGTCTCTTTTTATCTAGATACTTCATTTCATAGTAGTTTTCAAAATTTTTACTGACATATGTCTGTTTGTTGCATTATAGCATTCTACTAGGTCAGACAACCCTGTGGATCATGGAAATGATGTACAGAAATGTTTTTGTTGCCAATGAAAAATTTGAATCCTGCTCCATAACATAAGAAGTTCTCATTGCCGTAGGGGCTTTAATAACCTTTCTTTCCTTGCTAATACAATATACAACTTGACTTTAATTTCTCTGTTCTCAGGCATTTATAACCTTATAAAGATACATAGTATTTCTAATATAAACTAACTTATGTTCCTTCATCCTATTGTAATTCATTATCAATCACCCCTCTGTGTCCATGATGTGATGTCAATAGAAAAAATGAATCACAGATAAATGATGAACATATTTGACAAAAATATAAAGTGGGTATTATGGGGAATACTCCAATTTTATTTCAAGCAAATTTTGGCTGACTGTGCCTATATTACAGCGCCAGTTATGGGAAGAATGGATTGGATAACTCCATGCAATGGGTAAGAATGTGGGAGAAATTATTTAATACATGAGGAAATCGGTCTGCCCAGAGGAAGATGTTATGAGCCTAAGAGCCTAATGTAGAGTTACAGTTGTAAGGTTAGCTGGATATAATTCTGAAGGCATTGTGTGTATTTTCAGGTTTTGCATTTTTCTGTCATTGCCCTCCCTTCATACGCTATCTGCAGAGTTGAATTAATATTCTCTGTCTTCTCTGGGAATAAGAATAATTTGGAAGTGTCAAAAATATTGGTTTCTGATAATAGCTTAGGAAAAAATTGGTTTTATCACAGGATTTGTTCTGTGAGGCATTCACAGCAAAAATATTTTCAGTAGAATATCCTATTTATCTGTTTTTGAGAACACTCAGATGCAGAGACTGTGAAACTGTACTTCCTGTGAGAACTGTCATTCATGTAAGTGCGAGGACAAATATGATGTTCTTTCCTACCTCTTGTGTATCCTGTTTGCACAACTTATAGAAAATAACACTTTCAAAAAACCCATGGATGTCTCTACTGGGTTATGTGTTAGACAGCTGTAGTCCTTTTCATTCCTGATGATTTAATATCTTTTTTTCCTATTTTCTTGCTATTAACACCACTCTACGCCACAACTATACTGTTGCTCTTTTGAAGCTGACTCTGATCAGAATAAAACTAACTCTACATTTTGGATGTGAATTTTGGTGGTGGAGTCGTCAGCTGAGAAATGTGGTATCAGAACACCCAAATTCAATTCACCTGTGGACTTTCTGATCAACTGTGCAGCTCTAGAAGATAGAATTGGGGGACGTTCAAAGTACCTAAGGAAAATTCAATGAACTGCTGAGAAAAGGTTTAATGATTATGATGCAAGAATTTTTCAATCTCACTTCCCACTACTCTTCTGATCGATAAGGAGGAGTAAGTGATCATGGGTTAAATGTTGATAATTGACAATGATAACAGGGCTCTTCTGTTCAACTAAGTGCAAATGCAGCACTTGAGTAAAGCACTCTCAAAAAACATGCATTAAAACATGTGAGTTTTTCACAACTTTTCCTTCATAAAATTTCTATCCTTAAAACTATGTATCTCTTAGGTTTACTAAAGCTTGTTTTTACATTTATCTTGATTTCTTTACATGTGTAAGAAAAATATTATAAGGATTTTTAGTAGATCATTTTAATAATGAATTTCAAATGCAATTGCATATCAAAATCTCTATCAGATTTAGGGAACTGAATTTAACAAATGTAATCTAGATTTTAACATCCTATTCACTGTTATGACAGAAAGGGCAAAACTACAGACAACTTTCAGCTGATAACTGAATTCAGAATGGTAGTTTAGTATGTATTCATCTTAAATTATTAGCTGGCTTTGTTGAGAAAAATGCCAGTTTTCTTTGAGCTATCCAACAACCATCATTGCAATGTTTTAAAGTGTCAGTGTTGACCTAATAACTGCTCAAACAAACGTTATATTGACATCTGTGGCAGTTGAATAAAATAAATGCTGCTTATTTTAAGTATTTGCATGGCTTGCATCAAACCCCATGAAAGTAAGTATTCCTGCAACAGTGATGCACACCATTTTTTCCTGAGTTATGGGTGGTTTGGTTTTTCAATGTTTCTTCTGATTTTATTTCAGGTCTGCAAACAGTATAAGTGGAAATGTGAATGAATATGGATTTACCTTTTTTATTATTTTTAGGAAAAAGGTGAAAAGTAGTATTTTGAGCCTTTAAGTAAGAGGACATTTCCTTTACTAATTTAAACCATGATTTATCTTTACTGTGAAGTTTTCATGGAGCTTAAAATGTTCCTATGTCTTCTGAGTAAAACCAATAACTTTGAATTGTTTGGCCTGTGGACATACAACTATTACTTTTTTTCTTCTCTTATTGTTGTGAAGTCTTTTGGATTACCTTTTAGTTTCCAGTAAAGAAAGATGGGATTTAAATACTTGTCTCATTCATCACAAAATAACGCTATGTGATTCAGGTATTAAAATTTTAGTATGGTTTTAGCCTTTAAATTCTGTGAAATGTCTCTGAAATCCTCAGAGATTTTGATAAAGGATATTTAAAATGCAATTGGAATGATCCAGTGTTCCGTTGGGCTCCGTAGGAAGCAGTGATCCTTCAGATGTGTCACTTTAATATTATGGGGTAAGGTCATGGAAATAGTACTTAATCATAGGATCATAGAAAAAAACATGGAAAGATTCAGATTGGAGGAGATCTTCCCCTTCCCATAGAGTCACAGAGGCTGTTGGCTGCCTCTGGTGCTGGGCTTCCCATGGTCTCATGTTAATATCACCACTCCAGAGCCTTCCTTGCTCAGCTGCTCCCTGGTTGCTCTGTCCCCAGATGTTGCTGTTGCAGGGGCTTTTCTTCCCCCTGGGCAGGATTTTGACATTTCTTCTTGCTGAAGGCTAAAAAGTTCTTTTTTTTCCCAATGCTTCATTTTGTCCAAGTTCTGCAGGATAGTGGAATTACCTTCTACTTTTTCAACCAATGTGAGATCTTAGTCTAGTAATTCCAGTGTTTGGTATGTCATTGTTTTGGTATGGTAATATCCACTATTAGTATTCAAAATGGTGCCAACGTAAGAAAAAAAAACCTCTGCAAGTATCTGTTTGTTTTGAAATGGCAAATTTGATTCAGTCTCATGTGTAACTCTTCTCACTGGAACCTCTGTGTTGATCTCATTCAAAATTAAATAAACCCAAACCCTAAATATACCTCAAATCTAACTACAAAATGTTGACATTAGTTATTTAGGTGAGGCTTTGAGCAAGGAAACAAATAATAGTAAAATGTGATATATGCAACAATATTACATAGTTTAAGATATATATATTAAAAAAGTAAAATGTTACATTTGTATAATAATTCTCATCAAAACATAATTTATTGAACAGCGGCTGATAAAATCCTCAGTTTCAAATCTTTCATAGTGAAGTTTTAGAGATTGGTTTAAAAGTGATTATAAATTGTATAGTTTGTGCATGTATATATCCATGAAACATGCAAAGGAGTTAAACTAAAATTTTATTGACATGCATTTTGAGTTCAGGTCCGTAGAAGTCAAGAATGAATGCTAGAACCTCAGGTGAATAAAATAAATGTAACCCCATATCATCAAGATACTTGCCTGTGGAAATACTATCAGATAGAAACATTTTTTTAGAGAGTGGAAAAAAAGGCAGCAAGTTGAAGAATAAACACAAACCATACCAATCTAAGAGCCAGATCAACTGTTTTGATGTTAAAAAAATACTCTTATTTTAAATTCTGAAGTGCTTTATGTCATTTAGGATGTCTCATATATAATTTCTGAATTGCCTTTTGGGATTTCAGAGTATCTTTCCCTTTCACTAACATAAAGCTACTGTTTCTATATTCCTATGAATACAAAACATTAGATATGGAATTCAGACTATCTCCTCATACAAACGGCTATAAAAGAACAAAGAGAAAATTCCAAGCCATCCCTGGCATTCCAAAATCTGCTATTTGGCTTATGTACTAACTGTCCAAAACCTATGTATTTAACCTTGCATGTATAGGTTCCAAGAAGGTGTAAATTGGGGGAAAGTGTGCAATAAATAGGATGGTGATGATATGTGAAGAAGTCTGTGGGAAGGGTTTTTTTGGTTTTGGTGGGGTTTTTTTTGTTTTTTGGTTTTTTTTTTTTTTGTGGTTATTTTGGTGGGGTTTTTTTTGGTCTTTTTTTGGTTTTTTTTTTTGGTGTGTGTGGCTTTTTTTTTCTCAAATCAGTGGTTCTTTGGAACATAGAATCTTTGAGGTAGTTAGAAATTCATAAATTTGAAAGGTTAAGCTCAGGAGTATTAAAGGACAAATTCTAAAGAATACTGCTCTGTCATACAAGTGCATAATTAATGTAATTCTAAAAGCTCTTCCCTAAATGTTGCAGGGATGCCAACTACTCACATTTCTGGTGTATTTGCTGACATACGTTTTTCCTCTTGAGCAATAATATATGTATACAAAATATGCATTAAATTATCCATCCAATTCTTGCAGATATTTTTAGCCTACTGGCACATATCACTAAAATAAGTAAGGAAAAGAAATAGCCACATGAAAATAGAGTATAGAAAGAAAAATTGGTTTGGATGACACTGAAACCAGATGATAATTTAATTTTTCTTGTTAAGCTGAATTGCAGGATACTGATTCTGATTTATTCTGCATATTTGCATCCAGTATGGATGGAAGAATTAGGTCTCTTACTTGGTAATTTGTGATCATTCTAGTGTTCCTACTAGATATACAGGTTATAGGAGTGATCATATTTATAGAGTATTCTGTTAGAAATCGTGTGCCATGGATCTTATGAGTCACAAAATGTATAAAGCAATTTAACACTTTAAAAACAAATCAATGAACAACAAGGAGAATGGTAAAGGTAATATATATCTATATTTTCTTAACACAGACTATAACCCATTCTTGATTACATTTTATAAGTACAGGCTAAAGTACCAACTAAATCAATACCTACTAACTTCCCAACAGCACTTGGAATGAAAATAATTTTAAGAGTAATGATTTCTAGATGTTTTTGGCAGTGTCAGAAAGCAGATATTCTGCTGTGTTTGTGCAGTGCTACTCCTATAGAAACTATTTTATGTGAAGGATTTCAAGGTATCTTGGATTTTATCTTCCTTTGTGGAAGAAAAGTCATAAAGTTCTCTCCCACTTCATCTACCAGATGTACCAGATGTGTCATTTAGCTGATACAACCTGTTAGGGTAAGAGTGATCTTCCAAGACTTCATATTAACCTGTATTTTACAGGGTTAATCTCCACTGAACAAATTTGCCTAAGCACACCTGGAGAACATGATATTCCAAGCTTTGTGTTTAAAATACGCAGCATGGATTTTTCTCTGTGTACATGCTTGTAGTGATATTGAGTACAGAGGGAGCCTGGAATTCCTACACAGGTGAAGTTTGGCAAGATGAGCCCCTTTCTTCTCTATTCCAACCACAATTTTCTAATTTTACTTTATGATCAGGACAGATGGCAAAGGGAAACTAGAGAGCAGGAAGGAAAAGATGGTATTAAAGAAACTAGGAGCTGTGCTGAGGCATTCTGACAACGTGAAGGGACAGCCTTTAGGCAGTCCTTCTTGAAAATACTAGTCCTTTCTTTTTCCTGAGAGTAGAAAAGGCAAGGGCATAAAAACAGTGCTGGCTCCTCCTAAAAGACACTAATCTAAAGTATTTTGAAGAAATTTTATCACATTTTTAAAATAATTGAACAATATATTCGTTTGCTTAGCTAACTTCTGACAAATATTACCAACTTAAAAATATGTAAAGGCTTTGTTTAAGTTCCAGCAGAGTTAGTGACTTCTTTTTTGGTCTGTCTTCTCCAATACTCAGTGGTACTCCTTGCCAGAACTTATCACCAGGTTCCATGCAAATAGAAAAAAAAACGCATTAGTATCATGAAATTTGGCTTATTTCTTATTATAGAAAAAAAATGTTATATTGTTTTCATAGAAAACATTATAAACTTCTCTGATTCATATTTTGAAATGATAGGCCAGCTGCAAATCTAGAAAGAAGAATAGAGCAGTAATTCTTTGTATTCTGCAAAAACTCCTTGGCTTTCCTAGAAGCGGCTTAAAGGTGTATGGTGCAGAGGTGAGTTAACATCACCCCTAGGTCCTTGAACCTGAGACTCCCAGTTGGATAAGTGGGTGGGTACGTGCTGTATTTCCAGTCTGGTGTTTCTATCTGCATTTCCTTCTCATAGAAACTGGCGGAGGGAGAAGAGGAGAAGAGAGAGGAGGAAGGATGAGAGAGGCCATTGTGCACCCCGGCCTTATTTCAGATTGAAGCTGGTAGCTGTTAAACCCATTTAGAGGCTCACACTGCTCATGCTCTTGGAGCAAGGCTTTTTGTACTACTTTAACACCCAGTTTCTCATTCTTCACCCATACATGACCATCTAGCCTACTGCTATTGTGTTAAAATTAATGATTTTTTCACATAGAGGTGAATATTGAAATGCATGAACTAAATCAGGTGTGCATCAGGACAGAATGACTCCTGTAGCTACCCCACAGTTAGCTTGCTCTATGCCTTTGTGTTTTAACACACAAGAGATCATGTTTATTGGATTTTTATTAGAATGGTCCTGAATAAAACATTTTTTTTTCTAAAATAGAGATTTAAATTGTGTTTGTGAAGGAGTTTGTTCTTGCCTTGGCTTAACATGAAAAAAAAAATTAAATATTGTATTTCTTTCTACCCTAGTTTCCATAGCTGACTTTCAGCATGAGAAGAGGATATACAAGTTTCCTGAAATGAATTCCTCTTTCAAATTGCAGAGCTATGGTGATCATTACATAAGTGAATATTGTAGTAAGAAAGATACTATTTATTTACTTGAGTGTTTTTTTTTCTTTAGACTGCTCAAATATTTTTGCTCTTCTTTTTCTAATAACCTGTAAAGAAGATAGAGAAGAAATTTTACTACATATAGGTGGCTGAGACAGATAAGTTTTGTGAAACTTTCACATGATAAATTTTTTAAATGAACAGAATAATATTTTTATGAAAATTTTCTTGATGTATCTCTAAAGCCCAGGATTTTATAGCAGATATGATTTATGCTGAAAGGTAAATTTGAAAATCAGAATGTCTGCCTCAAAGAGCAGTGTAGTGCTACTTCAGTGTCTCTTTAAATAGCAGTCGTGTAAAAACTGGAAAAATTAATTACTAAAAAAATCTGCAGAAACCAACTTTTCACTGAAAGGTGATGAAGTTTAAACAAAAACTCTTTATTTGCTGGCATGTCTGGCCATGACGTTTCATATTTTACCACTACTAATATGGGCTGAAATCATAGCTGAGAATATTCACCTTTCCAGAAAGGTTTTAAAAGGCAAGTAAATTACCTCATTTTTCATTTCACTGCATTTAATTTCCACCAAATCCCCTAAAACTAGTTTGAGTGGCTCTGTATCTAAATGCACAGAATTTCCTGGTTAAATACAAGATATAATAAAAATAGGTGTTATCCAGTTTTAGGGGTTTCTGGACTGAAAATAAAAAGACTGTATTTGATTAAACTTCTAGAGTAGAAGGCAGGAGTTAATTTGTAGTCTTTTTTGCTTTTGCATGGAGGTAAATATGCTTTTGTTAAATGCTCAAAGGCACAAACTGAAGGTCATATGTACCATTATGCTGTTAGGCTTGTCATGATTGTGATTTAAATTTTTTTTTTTTAATGGAGCCTATTAAATCAGAAAGCAGTTAAAAGAGGTCAGTGCATTATTCTCCAAGATAATTCATCAATGTCAGCAGTGCTGAGGAGAATGGGGCCATGTGTCAGGAGCTATTGTGCCCACGTCTCTGCTCCGTTGTGGTCTAGCGCTCATGTTTCATTGCAGATCTTTAAATAAAAGGTTTGATGGTGCCTTACCTGAGCCATAAGTAAGTCTGTGTGAGAAGAAAGGAGTGTCGACAGTCTCTCTTGAGTGACACCACTCTTATGATCATGCTGGCTGATATTGCCACCTTGTTTTGCTAGCTAAGATTGGAGTATTTTTCCTGCAAGAAAAGAAGTAGGACTCAAATAGTTTTTGCTGATTTCTTCCACCATATCTTTGAGTTAACAATTGTGTTGAATTTCTTTTTGTTACCATCTCAGTATATCCAGCATATGGAAAAGAAAAGGCTTTTGATAGATGTGCTGCCCAGCTGACCAGGGTGTTTTGTGTATCTCCATGTCATACAAGGCAGAAAAAATCTAATGCACAGTCATAATCTTAGTTAATTTTTTTAGAAAATATTTGTCAAAAGGAGCTATTTGCCACAAATGTGGGAAACTACTGATACATTTTAAACTACAGAGGTAAAACATGATAAGAAATTGAACAGATACAGTAAAAAAAAAAAAAAGTCCATGCTCCTATAAGCAGAGTTTTCTGAAATGTGCAAATTATTTCTGAAATCACATCAGCTTTTGTGCTCCATCCACTGCTTTCTGTGGTTCAACTAGTCCAGACTGGCTTTCTTTTTCACTGGAACTCTCTTTTGGGTATGAAATAATCTTGATTTGCCTGTAATTGGTGTACAAGTAATTTTCCCTCCATGGTATTTGTTATTCCAGGATTCATCAATTTCGTCTGCTTGACACAACACTTCAGTGATATACAAAGCCCTTTTCTCTCCCTATGAGGAAAAAATCCATCTTTGTTGGGGCCTTATAGGCAGTACTGTCCTGTAGATCAAAAGGTATTCTCACAGGCAACTAAACAATTTGGCTTTTGTTGTCTTGGTACTTGGTCTTGAGTGGTATCTGGTCCAAAAGCAGTTAATCATATTGAGATTAGCCATGGGATTGCAACCTGTGAGAGCTGTGTTTGCTGTCCTTCAGGCTGTCAGGTCACATGGCCATTTAAGCCAGTGCAAATAGCCCACCAGTAAAGAAGAAAAATGTGAGCTAATAATAATCCTTCTAAATATTACAAGTTTTCTGTGTATAGATCTGTGCATGGGACAGGATTTGCTGGAAGTGTTATTGTCTTTTTATACCAGTTTCACAGCTGTTTGTATTTAATGACTTTTACATGCTTTAGGTTTTTTCACCTACTTTCCAATTTCTCTGCCAGAAAAACTGTTTGCTACACATGCTTCTCTTGATCTTACCCTTTTTGTTTTATTCCTGCAGGACTTTCTGGGGAGGTTCTAAATTGATGCCTTGTGCCTAAATCCTTGCCTTTTGAAAACCAAATGCAGAAGCAATATTGAAGCACTGTTACTTTGTTAGATTTCTGTGGAAATTTGCCTTACTGAAGTGCAGGCTAGGCTCTTTGAAAATTTGATTGGTGTCCCTGCCATTCATTAGAACCTTGTTTACTGATTTTTTTCATTGTAACAGATAATTAATGTGTCTTAAAGGGGATTCACTTTGAAATAAACTGCACTGCTTCTCTTAGTGTAGCGAGGAGCTTTTTAATGGTGGAAAGTGTGCTTTTCTCAGCAAGAGCAGAGGTTTGTCTGTAATGATAGTGATAAGTGAAATGTATAAAGAAAGAAGGTGGGCAATGTAGCTGTGAATAATCAAACCAGGGGGCAAAAAAAGAAAATTGAGAACATTGCAAACTAGCAAAGGTCAAAACCCAGTAAGATTTAAAAAAACCTGACAACAACAACAAAAACAACAAAAGAATTGTATTTCTTAAATGCAGATATCAATGAGGACTGTTTATATTAGAGGCTATTTGCAGCGTTTGGGAGAACAGTCAAATACAGGTCTTTTCCTCTGCTTTTTGTGCTTTGGTGAGATCTCACTGTAATCAGTGGTCTCATTTATTTCAATTTGAAAGACTTTGGATTGTTGTTGATATTGATATTTCCATGTGCTATTTCCATAGATTATTGCAGCCCGCCTGTGGTCATTAGCATATTAATAAAATATAATGTTTTCTATATTTTCATAAATCAAATTCATGAGAATAAAAGCAGTTTAGATTATGTATCAGTTTTAGACCTCTCACCATATGGGTTATTTGGCTTAGTGGCTAATGTGATGAGAAACAGGGCAGTATTCTCTTGTATACATAGTCTGTCACATTTTGTTCCCTAAATGTTATATTTTTAAAAAATTGCTTTTATTTATCACAGACATGGGAGTAAAGTAGGGTTTTTGGGATCTCTGGGCTTTCATTTTGGTGTTAAAGCCTGCCACCTACAAATTGTGCCTGTTTGACAAGGAAGGTTTTCTTTTTGAAGGTTTTGCAGTAATATCATTTTGACAGATTGATTGTGTAAGTCTTCATGTTGCTCTAATAACTCCTTTTTAATGGGAGAACTTTAATTGATGTCAAACTCAAAAGTTCAGTGACAGATAAAGTGTCTTCTCTTAGTTAAGAGGTTAAAAATAATTGACACTTTTACATGCACAGAATAAACTGCCATAAAAATATTAATTTCTATGTCTATTCTGATAGGAAGAGATAGAAACAAGTTCAAAATGAGTGGTCAACTTTTCCATAAGTTTTGAGATACTGAATAGAATTCTACTAATAAATACAATAAACAACCATTACTGAAATAATTAAGAAAAGCGTGGTAAGCCAGTGCTTGTCATAATTATTGTTGCAGGTGAGGTAGAATTACAGGTTTTGAAATCTCTAAGTTTTCCGCTTATGCAGAAATTTCAAAAATACTTTTCAGAAAAGGAGCTAATTTCTGAACTGTTTTAGTGTAGAAAAAAAAATTAAATTTCTTTTTTTAATGCAGATGTCTATTAAAAAATCCACCCTTTGCTAAAATACACTGCTACCTCATTTGCAATGTGTTTTTTTAACACTGGGAATGTCTGGCTGGGAGAGCCCTGGAGAGGGGTGATACGGGATCCTGGGCCACCAGTGGAAGGCAGCTCCAGGGAGGTTGTGCAGGGCAGTGTGGTCCGTGGGTGCCCTCAGGGCCTTGGCAATTTGAAATGTAATTGAAAATCAGATGATTTCCCAACATGGAGCTGTGCCTGCAGGCTGTTCTGCCTGGTATATACCCGGTCATCAGAAGTACGAAAGTCTGCACACCAAACTCAGAAGTGTGAATTATATGATAATGTTTTAAAAGGGTTTTTTAGCCTCATTAGTGGCCTTTTAAGTCACCCTTGAGGCAAACCTTCACCGCAGAGAAGTTACAGACTTTTGTATGATGGTGTTACTCCAGAACTTTCTTCATTTTCCCCATAAGCAGCAAGACAACTGCTAGGAACAGGATAGCTGACTTCAAATCCGACTCGAGTTCATCCATGTAATTCAGCCTGTTCATTTGTATTCCTTCTGCATTCAGTGGAAGGAAAGGGAAGAATTGTCCTGACATTTTGAGGGGATATCCTGAGATGGGGAGAATTAGCTTCTTGAACTCCCCTTTTTTCTGGCTGAGCAGAACCAACTCTGTGCTGTTGTGTTATAAAGCTAAATATTGCATGTTGTATCCTAAGTAATGCATACACCTCTATAGTTAATTTTTAGCAGCTCTTAAATAAAGGTTTCACTGCAGCACATTAAAAAATAAATACTGACACATGACACTTGACTTTTACTACTTCCTGATTTATGAGAGTTAAAGGGTAAAAAGTATCCATTTATATCGGTAAATTTTAATGGTATTTATACAGAAATCTGGATATGGCCCTGAATACCACAGTAAATGCATATAATTATGCATTAATATAATGTATTTAATTAAAAGTTAATATTTAAAATTTGTTTATGTTTATAGTTCATGGAGACACCTGTGGTTCTAGAGGAATTATTCTCAATGAGACTTACAGTAATCTTATAAGTTTTACCCTGAATTTCCTTTCTAATGCTTCCTCGACTATTTTCCTACATCCTTTGTTCAATTCCTAAAGAAGTGGTCTATAATTTTCCTTAGATGAGGATCATCTAGTCAGTTATAGTCCAGACATGAACCTACTGTTCACAAATTTCACCATTAAATATGACTATTTATGTATAACATATTTGATTGAAAGCAGCTGAAATTTTTTTGTTAGGATAAATTAATTCCTGTTGAAAATGATATACTATTTTCATATGAAAGTATTCTCATTTCTATGTATATGCTGATAATTTTAATAAATAAAAGAATTCATAGAAGAATTATGTGTGTTAGAAAGAAACAAATTCTGCCTTTGTATGCATGCAGCTGTGTATTCCAGCAGCAAAGCTGTTAGGGATTTAATGACATTTAACATTAAAATTATCAAAACCTTCTTGGTGCAAGAATAGAAAATCAAATATTGTCTGGTTATTTCTCAGGGTCTTTGTGATGTAAAGTGTGATCTTTCTGAATGTTTGCAATTGCCAAAACTGATTACAGGTAGTTTAGGATCACAGGACTCACTCCAGGTTGTGACTACAATGAAATTTGCTTTTATTAAACCCAGCATAACCAGAAATATTTCCATAAATTCTCAAAATTCGTGAAAGAATAGTCTGAATTTCAAATTGGAAGAAATTGAAATTAACAGCAAGGTTCATTCGACAGAAGCTCTGCCGAAAGTCAAAGGTAAATCTGAAATCTTATCTTCTGTTCTCATGACCTTACTCATATAGATGATGTGATATCATTTGTCTTCATACCTCAAATTCATACTAATGCACAAAAATAACAAGAGACATAAAATAACCAGATCCCATGGCTGTCCAGTCATATCCCTAATTTTGAGCATTAAAATAAAAAAGAGTCAGATGGGTTAAATACTTTGTTAAACTGTAGTAAAAATTACAAGTAAGTTGATTTAAAAAATTTTGTCCCTTACTCAGTGTGGTGGCCACATCAGTGAGATATTTTGTTTGGTAGGTTTTGCATAAAGTCTGCATTTTTGCAATGATTCTTGGAGGAGTTTAGCTTTGCAACCTCTTCAAAGAGCCTCCTAAAATGTTCCACAAGAAAAAGGAGACTGTTAGGCAGTAAGAGGAGCATTTTGTTTCCTCACATAGTAGTTTACTTCAATGTCATAGTTGGAGTTCCTAGTGCTGACTCTTACTAAAATAAATCTTAAGTTTGCAGTTTAGCATATATAATTTGTGGTGTTTGTCTGTTTAACCAGTTTTGTTTATTTTAAAAAATTTTCTTAACATTTGCTTTAGCTGGAAAGGCTTCCAAGTACCAGTGTTCACAAAGTATGTTTTACTGTCTAGGTGCTGAGCACTTTTGGATTACAAAAATAGCAATCTGAAATGAAAACATCTGTTCTTTCCAGAATCTTTGACAATAACTTCTGTTTATATGATGAGCTTTGAAGGAGAAAATTTCTTCAGAGAATCCAGTGGAGATATTAATATATCAACTTTGTTTTAGTATTTCAGTTTGGCATCTCATTTCTTAAAACATTGTATTTAATTAGAAGTAAAGTCCTTATTTATAGTTCCTTAGCTAGAAATAAAACAGAACTATCTTGCTAGCAATAAATTAATAAATATTTAAAAAATATTTTTACTAGTACAGCAGAGTATTTATTTTTCATTAGCATTTGATTCAGGAAGTGTAATGACAAAGTAGTTAAGATTGGAACTAGCTTTCCATTTAACAGCTGATTTTTCTAACTGTCCTGACGTACCCACACTTACTTGAATTAGTTTAGAACCTGCTAATTTATATGAAGATGCAAATAATTTAGCAGTCCAGGGAAAATATGCCACAAAACCTTTGGTCTTCCTGCAATTCAAGGGCCACATATATGTATCACAAAAGATCAGAAAGTACACAGTTCACAGTAAGCACAGGAAAATTCCTGACATGTAGAGTTGTAAGATGAAGACATCCTTGCAGAAAGAGGAATCAAAATATCCAAGTTTAAAAGGGTGGAAAGGGTTGTTTATTACTCTAGAGGTGAGTGATGAATGGGACAGCTTAGCAAGTAAGTATTAGGTAATAGTGGGAGCATTTGGATGTGGTCACAGTGGGAGACAATACACTGATTTGGCTTATCTCTCAATTTTGCTGCCATAACAAGGTGAATTTTTACAAAGAGATAAGCTCTGCTTTTTGCATCTTTCTCCAAACTTACGGTAGAGGGAAGGCAGGATTTAACTATAAAAAAATGGTAAATCAACATAAGAACCTTCAAGTTTAACTTCGTCAATCTATTTAAACAGACCATGCCCTTTGGATGAACTCTGATATTGCTCAATGCCTTTTTAAAGGATGGGCATTTATGCAGAAAATATGAGTCCTTCTAATTATACTGTTGAACAAGGAAAAATATTTCCTATGCATTTTAATGATATTTCCAGAAAGTCTTGTACATTTGCTTTATCTCTTCATATGAAAGGACACATTTTTTCTCAATGCAAACATTCAGTGTCACTGTAGGCACTGTTGGATTATGTACAGAGCTTGTGAGATAGTTCAGTAGAGTGGTGTAAGCCAGGAGGTAACACCAGAATTCTAATGCAAGAAATTGTCTTCTGTCAGATGGAGCTGTACCTTGCTGAGAGATGTTTACAAGGCTGCTCACAGAACAGCAAACGGCTCTTGGGCCTTTTGTCTAGCTTTGGGACCAAAATGACCTGGTTAATCTAGCAATATTTGCTTATGTTTGTTGCTGATACTACCTTTTTTCTTTCTTTCAATGCTTGTTCAATTTAAATTGAGTTCACAGAAGCATACATTACCATATAAGTTGAAGGTGTATAAATTCATGTAACAGAAGGTCATATCCCCAGGCTGTAGGAGCTATCTATCAGTTCCTGAGGCTAGCACGAGGTTTAGTAGCTAAATTGCTCTTGATTGCCAGGATTGTGAACTGAAACAGTCAAGGCAAAATCTTTCAGTATTGCAGAATATTTTCTGCAATATTTTTTTTCTTGTTCTTTTGATACTAATTCAGTTTTTGAAGTCCAGTGTGTTTCTTTTGGTAAGCATGTCATTAGGAAATATGCTGTGCTTCTGGTGTATGCCACACTAGTACAAGGCACAGTTACTGTGCAGGTAGTTTCCATCCATGAGGATGGCATTAATGTGCATGTTCTCAATCCCAAGCTGCCTACTCCACCTGGGTCAGTTGTGCTGAGTTTTGCACTTGCTGATGCCACAGATACAAGTTCTTCTCAATGTCCAGCACAGTTAAAAAGGCAAGACAGAATAAAACACTGATCAATAACATGGTACCTGTCCAGCCAACATGTAGTCTGGGCATAAGATTGTTCAGTAGTAATGAATACAAAGAAAATGTTAATTTAGGCTACTAAGGTGACGTGTTTAACCTGCCCTGTACTTCCCGTGGTAAGGAAAAGATGAATGGCTTGTGGTGTGGAAAGTTTCAGTGGGGGCACTGAACTGGGGGGCACCATTCCTAAAGCACGACAGCCAGTTGTGTAGTAAAAGATGATACACTACAAATGATCATGGAGATGTGGAAGAAAATATCCATGAATGGCAAACAGAAAAACATTTTAAGAAAAGTGAGGAAGAATCTGGTACAGATAAATAGTGGCATTGATGAGAAATGAGGTATTCTGTGTTGGAGAAGTTTCATTTCTGTTCTTCATTTGCTATCGTTCATATCCAGCTGTAGCTCTTTTCATAGCTTCATCTTACCCCCTTTGCATTTTAACCATACATAGAGTGTTTCACATAAATCAAATATCTGGAAATCTTTTTTGCTCTCTTTATTTTGCTTTGAAACCAGTTCTACCTGGCACTGCAACTGGCTTCCCTTCAGTCAGGAATAATTGACCTTTTGTGATTTGTGTCTGTATGTGTGAGAACTCCTTTGTCATCCTGTGCTTGTTCTCCTTCGGGCAGAGGTGTTGCTGCATGTTGAAAGGTCATAGCAAGCACAAGATTTGTAGAAAGAAGTAAACTTTTATTAGATGACTTACTGACTTTAGGGAAAAAAAAAAGTGTGAATTGATCTGAAGATAGATAGGAACCTCAGTGCTCATGTATGTGTATGTGTGCTTATCTCTTTCTGATAGCTGCACAGATTGTTGCCCAGTTTGGAGTGCCTCAGTTTTGGACACCCTAAGTTTGGTGATGTTAGTCCAGCTGAGAGAGAAACCCAAGGAAGTGTAATACAGAACTGCAAAGATGTCTGTACTATCAGTTGTGCCAGGGCAAAATGAAATAGAAGAATACTGATAAGGTGAATTTACAGGCAATTTGGGACATCCCTAATGGTGCTAGGAAGCTTTTTGGGAGTAAGTTACTAACTTGAAATATAACAAATGGTGATGAAGGCTAATATCAGGATGCAGCTGGAAACATTGCACTGTGAATAAAGAGTGGAGTACTAGTCTATGTAAGCTGACGATGCTTGTGCTTTTGTAAGAAGAGAACATGAAAAAGAAGGAGAAGAGTAACTTGAAATGTGAATCCAAACGGACAAAAATTATATGTGAGGATAAGGAGTATAGTGATAGTGCTGTGAGAAAAGGAGATTAATGGAAAGATTTGCAGTGGTAAGAAAAAGAGAATGGAGCTGGATGACATGTAGAGTAAACTGATAGCTGGACATCAGTAAAGAGCTGGCAGAGGCGTGGGCTGAACTTTGATTTGGAGAGAGTGAGGTTAGATTAATTGGAGGGAACAAGATCAGTGAATTGTCAGTGCAGGGGACTTTGCTGAATTGTGTGTAGTCTGTGGTGAAATTATCTGGAGTGAGAAGCAGGGGAAGTGGGAGGAGAGGTTCAAGAGCAGCATCTCTTTGGCAAGAGGATACAGTGACATAGATGTGAAGAGAGATCAGTGGAGAGCTGGAAGAGGAAGAGGCCTCCAAGGCCAAGAATAGTGCAGGCAGACATGTCAAAACCAGTGACTTGCCAGGAGGAAGAGAAAGGAACATTGCTTCTAGTTTCACTTAAGAGGTCAGTGGAGGGAACTCCAGTGAGAGTGATTTTGTTGGCAATAAAATGAAATATTCTATTATTATCAAGTATTTTTAAAGTTTCTGTCACTGGCAGCAGAAAAAAAAGGGGGCCAAGCTGAGGCTTGAAATGAAGTCTCCTTTTGGTTGCAATAGTTTACATTACAGCTTATTGAGGAAAACCCTATTTTTTTGATATATATATTACCATAGGGGAAAACTACATTACCTGCATTAGATTGTGGAGCTGACCTCACCAGATGCTATGAATATTGCACAAGATTTATGCTCTTGACAGGGAGAAATAGGCAGAAGGTAATGAATAACTTTCTCATTTGCCCCACAGAGATTTTTGACTTACAGCATGAATTAATTTCCATTCTCTGCCAGAAAAGTATGTACATGCATACAAGAAAAAGAAGCTTTGTATCTGGTATACTGACATTCAAAAAGCCATTGGTTAAGTCTTCAATCACTTCTCATGTTTACATGGTCTTCGGTGGTGTCTCATTTTTCTATTCAAACTGCAGAATAAATATCTCCTCAGTTAAATGGTTACTAAGATTATCCCATGTTTTCAATTTTGTACTACAAATCTGAGTATATTCTTCTGACACAAAGTATATTTAGTCAGTGTATATTCTGAAGTGCTAGCAATTAGTATGTCAGTGCATAGAAGAATTTGAAACACTAAATATGTGCTGAAGCTCATCATTAAATAAATTACTTCAGAGACACTTGTACAAGTTGTTTATTTCTGTTGTAACTACCAAAGCACGGTGTGTTTGGTGCAAATTTAATAATGTAGTTACATTTAGAAAAAGTTTTCAAATGCATTTTTAGTCCTTAGTAATTTCAGCTAACACATTATTTCAAATAATTCGCTTGTTCTTTATATTTTGGCAGATATTATTCTTCATCACAAGAATAATGGGAATTTTCAGGTTTAAGGTACACTTATGGAATGTTAATTTTTGGCTTTGTGAGATTTCTGAACAGTATTTAGAAAATATAACTGTTCAGAATAAAAATTGCATGCAGAAGTATTATCACTTTGAGCCATAATTACATATTATTCCCTACTCTAGTAATGTTTTCCTGTTCAATAAGTATACATCTGAGTTGCAAACTGGTTAAAATCTTGAAGCCTTTGAACTTTGGTAGAGATTATTCATTAAGTCATAGAGCTTTTAAAAACATTTCAATAAATGGAACTTCACTTTCTACTTCCTGTTAAAGTCGGAAGCATGTGCTGTGGTGGTATCAACAGCAGTGCACTAATTGAATCGTGTTGCAATTTAAAATTAAATAGTGATAATGTTTTCTTTTTTTTAATAACTGAATTTTAGTTTTCTTATATAACTTAACAATTCCTTAGGAATTACATGAAATTTCAAAATCTATGCCGAACTTTAACTTCACATTTCTTTCTCTTCCCTGTTACCTTCCCATGCCTATAAGAACTCTGATCAAATTGGAGATAGAGCTATATAATGGAAGCACAGGCAAAGCTAGATCCCTTGCCCTAATCCTTCTTGATTCATGTCAAGTTATCTCCTTGTAACAAGTATGTTTCAGGAAAAAAAAAAAAAGCCTTTGGAAAGTTTTTTGTTCCTTTCTTTCCATCAAAGCCTAACTTTTCCTCTGCTTTCCAGTACAATTGTATTGCTGTGAATATGTCGCTGTGTTTTCCACCTAATAACTTCTGAATGTGCTTATCAACTTCAAACACTTTTGGCAGGGAAGAGAATGGTGGAGATAGGGGGCTTGATTTCTCAAGTATAATTAAACTCCCTGAAATGTCATCAAAGTTGATGGCTGGGAAGAGGAAAGAAACCCTATTAATATTCTCACTGAGGGAAAGAGCAGTCTGATGCCACAGTTCTTTACCCACTGAAAAAATCAGTGAGCATCATTATAAGTTACAGAAGGAAGGTTTCTACCTAGACAGAAAGTCAATCAAACTTAAGATGCAAATAGATAGGAAATAAGACTTCATTATTTTATAGTGTTGATGGAGCTGCTTGTCAGTAAAGGCAAGATTCATCTCACCTCACTTTTCCATTCTACAGTGTTGATATCTTTATTTCCTTACTTGGCTCTCATTGCAGTCATTGGAGAGAAACTGCTGTTGGAAGGTCATTCATTTTAGAGTACAAGTTGTGTACCCAGGAACAGGGTTTGAGCTCATAAAGAAATGGGAGAAGACAGTCCTGTTCCAGCAAATGATGTGTCCAAAGCTGTGGATGAATGAGTTGGTGGGAGCAGGGAGGAAAGGGAGCTTGAGAAGGGAACAAGTCGAGGCAAGCAGAGGTGATTGTAAGAAGAGAAGAATTAATGAAGTGCTTGCTCATTTGCATGCTTTTTGTAGCTTGACTTGGAGGGAAAAAAAGCCAAACTATCTTAACTCAGTTTCTGTTTCTGTGCCACCTGGGAGATGTTCACACATAGAAAGTTCACACATAGTTTTTTGTATTGAGCAACACATATTTAAATTCTCACATGTGTAATGTCTTGTGTTCTGATATAAATTCGTTTTGCTTTCCAAAAAATTCCTACTTTTTTGAGCTTCATTCAGATTCGTCAAATGTCAAAATTTTAGTTAATTACAACATGCTCAATTTGATTAGACAGTCACTATAGTTGCTGAACAAGAGTGTTATTCAAACATTGTTGAAATTAGAAAATCATTTTCTAATTAAATAGGGTATTTTTGCAATTACCAGAATTATTCAGTGCTGGCTGGAGAATACTTGCTGGGAGAAATTCTGTATCTCCAAACACTGCTTTGCAAAACAATTTGTGAGAGATCCAAACAAAAAGATAACTTAGATGGCAGAAAGAGATATGAAATCTGGGAAACTCAGAGAACACTGTCAGTATGAAACTTATATACATTTGCCATATATACCCTGATTAATAAGCCTTCTTATGAGAAAATATTAATTTTTATGCAGGCAGAGTTTGCTTCATCCAATGTTTTATGTTTGCCTGCTAATGCATCATACAGACATTTGGAGTCACATCATAATGTAATTTTACAGGGCATTTAATTGTCTCAAATTACTTGATACTTTTAATACAACTAGCAAAGTGATTTTCCCGGTTACTAGATAATGTGTTAAACAGACTATCCTGGTGTCTCCCAGCACAGTCAGAAGAAAGGAGGATTTACTGTTTACATTGTTTTCATTATAATGCATTTGAATTTAGAGCAGCTCGAAGGAAGTAGTGCTTTATATGGAATAGGAAATAGAGGTTTATTTTCTTGTGTAAACTAGACATTATTTTTCACACAAAAGATGTGGTAGTATTTACTGTATTCCTTTCCTTTTTGTTGCTTGAACTTAGCAGTGAATTTTGATAACTTAAAAAAAATTGTCTTCCTGATTATATTTATACTCAGGGGTACTGCATGAATATAAACAGCACTAGTAAAACACTTGAATTATAACTTCCTGATAATTACTTTCAGTTTTTCAGCTTCAGTAAAAGTTACTTAAATAGGGGTGCTCTAAAGTTTTAATTAGAAAAATAGCAGCTCAATAGGCTAAAACAACAGTGGTTAGGTAATGAAAGTGGTTGTAAATTGATAGGAACTAAGAACTGCTTTTATGGGAGGAGGTACAAAACTCACTGCTGAAAAGTAAATAAAGTTTTGTTGGTTTGGAGAGGTTTCTTTGGGGGTGTTTGTTTGGGTTGTTGGAGAGTTTTGATTGGTTTTGGTTTGTTGGTTTGGTTTGTTTGTTTGTTTTTGTTGTGAGGAGTCAGTTTTATTTAAAAAGTCCAGTAAACAAAAAGCAAAGCATTATTCCTAATAAAATTTATAAACGAGTGCCAGGCTGGAGGATTTCTGTGTTTGTTTTTTTTCTCTTTTGTAGTACTGTTTGATATATATTACTATATACTACTAAACAATTTTAAAAGTATTTATTTTTTTTTCTTTTTCTGTGTTTGTTATTAAGCCATTTGTTATTTTCTTTACTGCTTGCTGATAATAGAGGCTGAAAAAACTATTAGAGATTCAAAACTATATGTCATCATATAGATAAATTGTTTTTCTAGTATTCTGGAAACTATCTAAATAATAGACTTTCTAAAGGCAAAGGGAGGAAAAACCCCTAAATAATCCACTCAATAAATACTCATATTCTGTCTCTGACACTGTAAGGATATTAATACCTTGCTTGTTTCAGATTTTTTTTTCATAATTCTACAGTAGAAATACCTTGAAGTGTGTTACTGTACCTTCTCTTTCTAAGACACAAAATTCAAAACTCTGTTAACCTTAGTTGGAAAGACCAAATTTAGAGAAGTAAAATAATGTGGAAAATATCTTAAACATATCTGAAATAACAATCCTGATATTTTAGAAAGTTAGTAATGGGTTTCTCTGGTGGGACTTGGGAACGATTCAGAATCACTTGATTATACTTAAACCAACTGTTTGACCAAGCTGTTCAAAGGACTAGAACAGAAAAAGGGTGAAGACTGGGGTACCTGGGTGTAACCTGGGTGTAAATCTCTGACCCAGGCCATCTCCTACATAACTCACTTGTTAGTGAGCTTCTATTACCCTCCTGTGTTCTATTACCAGTTAAGTGTAGAGCCATTTGCATGCCTGCATTCCAGGAGCAGAAATCCTGGAGTCAGAGGTGGGAGGAGGGAGGCAGAAATAAGTGTAGCAAGCACCTTAGTTTTCACCCACTTGTTGGAAATATAAATATAGTTAATTATCTTCATAATTAAAAAAAAAATCGAGTGCTTTTCTTTCTGTTTTTCCCTCGTTTCAGACACTAATTCCTGTTCCCAGCACGGGCCTGATTAACACTCATGATGGTATGGGTTAGATGACAACACCACGACTAATGTGTCTTTCTCAAATAAATTTCTGAAAATGTAGTACATTTTTAGGAATTGAGAACTGGACTTTCTCAAACTCTGCCCCATCAGTTGGAAGTGCCTTAAGGCCTCAGTCAGCCGTCTGTAACAATTAGACACTGATGCCTCTGACTGATTGATTACAATATCTCTGAACTGCTCATGCAGCTAAGCCCATGTTTAATCATCCTGCTGGTGGTACTTATTTGCCTTCCCACACTACACTTTTTCCATCTTCTCCATCTGTTAGGTCTCCCTGGGGTGACCTTGATGTGGTCTTTCAGTACCTGAATGGAGCCTATGAAAAAGATGGAGAGAGACTATTTACAGGACCATAATGGCTCCAAACAGAAAGTAGGCTTAGATTAGGTATTGGAAAAATCTTTACTGTGAAGATGGTGAGACAATGGAACAGATTGCCCAGAGACGGTATGGATGCCCCATCCCTGGCAGTGTTTAAAGCTGGACTGGAGGGAGTTCTGAGGAGCCTGGTCCAGTGAGATGTTACCCCTGCCCACTGGAGGGGTGTGGGAACTAGATGATTTTTAAGGTTCCTTCCAACCCAGACCATTCTATGATTCTATGATTTTCTTTCATCTTGTTAGAAATGTTGGTATATATGTATCTGTGACAATCCAGAGGATATATTTATGTATTATTTATTTTTCTATTGCTTTTTATATGGGAGCTTTTACATGCTGTGGAATGGATGCACTTAGACTAGGATTCATTTAATTTAACCTTGGTTTGCTAGTGCACTTAAAATTAGACCTGTTTATAAAAGTTTTTGTTGTAAAGAGCAGGTGAGAGCTCAGATCTGTGGTTTCTCTGGGGCAGAAAGGCCTGTACATTGCAGTGCACCATGATGGCAGTGAGGGCTTGTGAGGCTCCATCTGCCCCCTCAGTTGCCTTTGGTTAGCATTTCATGGTGGGTGGGAGGGAAACTTCCAAGTGCACCCTGCTGGAATGAAAATCTCCACTCTCTGCTGTTCTCCTAGGCTGCACAGCCTCTAGCATACGGTTTGTGATGGAAAGTTTACTGGCCTTACATCATTAACAACCTTTTATCAGGAGGCATCTGCTGAATTCATAATGAAAAATAATCATTAGCGCACAGGAAACATCCTTCTATTTCTTAATTCAAAATGCAATTACATTGTTCCTTTGTCTTGGTGAATTCTGTATATGAGTTCTCTGTCATTACATTGTGTGGCACTAGAATGGGAATCTCAAAGTGGAGAGGAAAAGGGGAACAGAGTGGAACATACTCCTTTTTATGCAACATCTGGCTTTTTAGCAAAATCTAGGGTTTTTAAAATAGTCCTCTGATTAAATTATTAAATGATTAATCTCTACCATAAAATGTAATTTCCTTTTATCTTGTGCTTTAACCAAAATAAAAGAGTACATTTGGAAGAAAATAAAACCTAAGAAAAGTGCCCCAGGATGCCATTTGCAAGGGTTGGGATTAAGGACGTTAATGGAAATAACATTCAAGCAACTTCCTCTCCTGAATCCTTGCTAAGAAAAAGCAAGATAATAAAGAGTCAGTAAAGGTTATTTAATTGGAAACATTTTGGAACTAAAATAAATCACAGTAAATTTCTTCCATATCCATTATCTTTGATTTGTTTAGACCATATACAAATACATTGTAGTCTAAAAAATGGGTGGATACAGTTTGTTTCAAAAACATGCAAAACGTTTTATTTTATGTGACATTTCTATAGCAGGGAGATTTGAGCTATAAAAAGATATTTTAAGAAAAATGTCCTTAAGCCTTGAATTTGCTTTTTGCAAGGCAGAAAAGCATATAATTGCCAGAAGTGAGTTTACAATATGTTAAACGTTTCATAAAATACAGAAACTGTAACTGTAAAACCTGTTTCAACAGTCCTAATGCATTCATTTTTGCACACTAAACCTCACTGGCTTTGTATAAATCTATCTCATTAGTAGAATATTTGTATCTTTCAACCATTCAAACCATTCATGAGAACAAGTGCTGTCAGACAGGATGTACTTCGTTGATTTTCTCTTCTAGTTGGCCATGATGATTTTAATCTTCTTAAGCTCAGACTCACAACCACACCTCATTACACAGATGTGTGGGAAAGGAATAAGTATGGCTTTCCCAAGAAGCTGAACCAACTATATATATATTTGCATTTCCTAGACTTTAGAATGGCATGAAGGTTTCGTAACAAAACCAGAAGCCACAAATTAAGGGTAAAATTTGTTTTGGGATCTGCCTAAAAGATGTGGAGAGCAAATATATTGCTAATATGTGATGATAGATCCAAGGGTGACATGAAGTCACTAATAGATCATCTTGAATCTTTATGCCATGCTTTATCATGTCATGTTGTACTTCTTTAGTAGGGTATGAACTAGTCTGTCTATAGAGAAGATGTTCCCCTAACATTCATAGAATATTAGAATATTAGGGAAACTTGGAATCCTTTAGCTTGTAAAAGACCCTGACTTAGCAAGTCTAACCATTACGCTAACACTGCAGAGTTCATCTTCAGGGATGGCGACTCCGCACTTCCCAGTTCCAATGCCTAACCACACTTTCAGTGAAGAAATTGTTCTGAACATCCAACCTAAACTTTTCCTGGCAAAACCTGAGGCTGTTTCTTCTTGCCCTATCACTGGTTGCCCGGAAGAGACCAACGGACACCCTACTACAACCTCCTTTCAGGTAGTAGTTCAGCAATAAGGTCACCCCTGAGCCTCCTCTTCTCCAAGACAGACAACCCCAGCTTCCTCAGCTGCTCCTCACAGGACTTGTGCTCCAGCCCCTTCACCAGCTCTGTTGCCCTTCTCTGGATACAATCCATAGTGAGGGGCCCAGAACCGAACACAGGACTCGAGGCGTGGCCTCACCAGGACAGGGGCACAATCCCCATCCTGGTCCTGCTGGCCACACTATTTCTGATACAGACCAAGGTGCCATTGGCCTTCTTGGTCACCTGGGCACAATTTGGCTCATGTTCAGTGGCTGTTGACCAGCACCCCAAGGTCCTTTTCCATCAGGTAGATTTCCAGACACTCTTTCCCAAGCTTGTAACATTGAATGGGGTCGTTTGACCAAAGTGCATTATGTGTATCTGGGTGGATCCAGCCAGCTGCACAGACAAACTTATCTGTATTATGTTGGTCTTTCCGAGAAAAACATCACCACTAGTTCTGCGTGTTCAGGTCTGTTTCTGTCCTTGAGATTAGGTTCTTCCCTGGCTGCCTGCAGGGTTTCACATTTTTCTATTGGAATTGTATATTTTAAAAGAAAGGTGAGATACCTTTGTCATCTGACAATTGTCTTGCTGATTTTTAAATGATCAATTACAGTACCTATTTTACTAGAAGTGAATGTGTTTTCCAATATTTTTTCATGATTTTTCTTACTAGCTACTAACTTACCATGTATGAATAAGATTTGGATAATTATCAGAGTCACTTATTCTGACAGTCCTGAATTTAATCTCAGTTGCACCACATTGACCTAGACAGAGACTGCAACAAATATTGTATTAACAGTCATTTGAAACTGCCAGGTGGAGCTGGCAGACCAACTATTCTCTCAGAATTAAAGTGTGAAATTTTTCTTTTGGTAATCAGAATTTTGAAAGGTCAAGGAAAGGCCCATTGCTTGTTCTGCATATAACTATGTCGAGGTTACAGCCAAACACCTCTAGGAGAATATTTCAGATGGTAGGAGGCAAACCATAAGACTTTTCTATTTTCTCAGTCAGGATCTGATTTTCCCTACCTTAAGTTTACTCCAGGCAGTAATTCTATGGAAAATCTTGGCATAGATTCAAACAGACAGAATACAATGAGAAATTGTTATAAATTTGGCAAGCAGATGAATATAGAATTATAGATTTTGTTCTGTGTTTTAAATTTCACATAAACTCTTATGTATGGTAACTAGTAGGTAACCATACTGTAATTTTTATGTAATTACAGACTATATGAAATTCACAGTAATTTAATGTTAAATTAATGATCACTTGCTGTTTTAGCCACCTGTTTTCTGAGCTACAACAGGTGTCTAGATTTGAAGGGGCTGGGGATATATGATAAACATTTTGAATATGTTTTCTTTAAGCTGATAGGAAAGTCCATACTTTCTTTTCAGATGAGCTGGATCAGTATGTCGAAGACTAGCAGTGATGGAAAAGTTGATACAACTGAAATGATAGGACACTCATAAGGCAGTCTGCATTAAAAGAAAGGGAAAGAAGAAATATGATGAATATTGTGGTTATATCCTTTTGTTGAAGAGAAAATGACTTACTTTGCAAATTGAATTATGACATTTAATTAAAATGCGTAACTTTTCTTTTGTTCAGAGCTAACCTTACGTATGTCCTAAGCATGCCCACACCTGAGTCTCTTTTTTGAGGCTGCTTTCAGAGAACTTCTAGATGTTCTTTTAAGAACGAGCTCATGTTTATCAAAATTCCAGAGCAAAACACTCCATACAGTGAGAGACTGTCCAAGATTGAGAAGAATTATCTGTCTTCTGTTCTTTATTAAATATTTTCTGGTGACATGTCAGTCTTCAGGTGTGCAGATGATGCCTACTTATCCTGTGTTGAAAAACAGAGGAACAAATAAAAGTCTGAGAATCACAGAGTGGTTGAGGTTGGAAGGGACCTCTGGAGGAGCACCAGGTCTAGAACCTATTTCCCTGGCCCATATCCATATGACTTTTGAATACCTCCAAGGATACAGATGCCACAATCTCCCTGGGCAACCTGTGTCAGTGCTTGGTCACCAATACAGTAAAAAAAAATGTTTCCTGATGTTCAGATAGAACCTCCTGTGTTTAATTTTGCGCTGTCTCTGGTCCTTTCCCTGGGCATCACTGAGAAACGCCTGGTGCTGTGATTCTTTACACAATCCCTTAAAGAAATTTAAAGCCGGGTGCTAGGTGCAGCTCCTGGAACCTTTCGTTCCGCCCAGTTAGCTCTTGCCCTAGTCCAACTTTAAGAGTACTTCTCCGTGCTTCTCCTGGTCCCGTGAGTCTCAGCCCTGGCCGAAGCGTGGCAATGACGAAGAACAAAGGGAGGACTTTTGCAGGTAGAAACTCGGTTTATTGTTTCTGCAGCCGAGGTCCCCACAAAAGTGGGGTCCTGGGTGCAGAACAGCACCTTTTAAATGGGGGTGGGGAGAGAGGAGGGGTACCGACAAGAGGGCATCAGGATAGGGTGGGAGAAACTGGGAACCTGGTCAATCAGCTCTCCTGGAACGTACCAGATACCAGGCCAGGGCTGCAGAGGGACTCTGAACCAACGAGGTACATAACTCTAAACTAGGCAAAACCCGATTAAAACCCAAAACCATACCACAACAGAAATTATACACATTGATGAGTTCTCCTCTGAGCCTTCTCTTCTCCAGGCTGCACAGCCCCAGCCCTCAGGCCTTTCCTTGATTGATGCTCCAGTCCCTTGATCATTGCAGCGCTGGGAAGGCCAAAACTGGACCCAGCACTCCAGGTGTAGCCTCAGCAGTGCTGAATAGAGGGAAAGGATCACCTCTCTTGACCTGCTGGTAATATTTTCTTAATGCATCCCAAGATACCATTAGCCTTCCTTGTTGCAAAGACACATGGTTCGTGTTCAATTGGTGTCCACCATCTGTCCAGGCCTGTCTGTTTCTGCAAAAGTTGAGGTTATAACTTCTGTAGAACTTGCAGCATGAAACTGATACAAATTGAGAAAAACCAAAATTTTAAGCCTGATGAAACTCTACCAGTCGAATTTAAATTTTGCATTAAATTGCAAATACAAGTAGCAGTAGAAGTTAGCTTTAACTCTTTAACTCTCACCTCTGTCTACTACCAGTCTTCTTTCACTGCCAGTTGTTTCATCTTGGGAGATTTCTGCAGTTGCTTTTCCACTGAGAATCCACTCAAGGTTCCCCCTTTCTTAGGAGGCATGCTACTTCCACAGATTTCCCCAAGGATGCACAAGTTATTGCACAAGGCTCTGAAAGTTATGAGCTGTCAATGAAGGTAGTGCATATAAGCAAGGTTTTCATGCATGAGAAGATCTTGTATTTTGTGTCCCAAATCAAGCAGAACAGGGCAATGAACCTGGGGCTTATGCATACTGGATCCTGCAGGCTCTTGAAGCATCACAAAATAGAGCTGCAAGGTAATGTAGGAAACCAGTTTGTTCAAGAAAACTCAATTCTGACCCCAAAGGCTTCACTATTATTATTTAGCAAATAATGTTGGATAAACTTATAACCTAAGAAAACTGTAATATTCACTTCCATAGAAACTTATTAAAAATGGAATTTATTCCCAGAATAATCATACCGTGGTTTTCTTTTCTCCAAGTAAATACAGGACCAGAAATCTTGCAGTGAGACAGAATTAGAAATATCTTGGTAATTTCCAGTAAAAAGGTTCATTTCTCTTGCTAGTTTTATGCCCACGGTTGACTTCTAATACATATTTCACACTTACCTTCACAGAGTTTCATTTTGTTCATTTCAAATTCTCATTTTGATTTGCTAAGAACATGCTGAATTCTGTTCTCCACAGAGTCTGACATCTCTCCCACACTGGGACAATTTGCAAGCTTTTCGTTACTGGATCGCTGAAGTTATTAATAAGTAAAACTTTGTCCAAGACATGTCCCTGAGGCTCTCACTTGAAATATTCTCACTATCTCACACTGAGCTACCATCTGCTTTTTGTGTATATTTAGGCTGGCTGATTTCATTTAGATAGGAGTTTTCCATGTAAGCTTCTAATATGAAGAGGAGGAGGGGAGAAAGGGGGTGACTGCTAAATCCTGCCATCCTTCCCTTTCTTGTGTCTGACCTTGCTTCATCTGCAGTGGTAAACCCTCCCTCAGCTGGCTGCGGAGAGCCAAGATGCACCTTTTGAACCATGCAGGCTCTGTGTATATTCCTGTCTGCAGAGAGGAAGAGACAAGGATAGTGCAGTGCAGGATGCAAAAATGTATTTTTGTGCAAATATGATCATTAGTTTTTCTTATGAATCTGAAGTTTTAGAATACAAAAGGTTTTGACAACTTCTAAACTCCACTGATCCTTTTCCCTGGAGAGGAACAAAAGAATGACATGGTCCTTTTTGATTCCAAGGGGTATGATGGAAATCAGAGTAGTTGGAAGTAATTTTTACATTGTTTAATATGCATTCTTGGACTTAATACAACTAAACAAAACATTTGTAGCCGTACATATGTGGCCTGGGACAGGAACTTTTTGTTCCTTGGGGAAGAGCAATGGGTAGTGTAAATAGCATGATCCCATGACACTCAAGGAATCTATTAACTCTGCAGTAACTAATACTCACTGACTGCATTTATCTCTTCTCACTCTGGTACACAAATTCCACATTGAATTTGATCCAATTACATCAGTGCTCAGGCCAGCGAGCCTGGAATTCAGACCTCAAGTTGTGGGGTAATTGCCCATGCAATGAGAATAACAGCTTTGCAATTGTGCCCTATGCAAGCATCCACACTATGTGCAATGAGGTTCCTCCCCAGGCTGCTGCTTCTGGCTCCAGCTACACATTTGACTGGCACTGTGACAGTGGTGGTATGATCCCAATTCCTGCATATAGCCCTGTATAATTAATCCATTTTCTTGCATGTGCCTCCTCCAAGTTTGAACAAACCTTTTGTTCTCTTTTCAGTGGTCAAGTAGCCCTTGAATCTTTTTGGATCTTCTTCCCCTTGTCAGTCTTCACAAAGGCATCACATTGCTGAGCTACTGTGCGTTCTCCAGGGAGGTTTGTTAGGTGGCATTAATACAGATTAAGATCTGCTCTGTCTCCACTCCTCCCAGTGCCAGCTCATTGCTCGCCAACTGTGAGGTCAAGAGATCTATGTTTTCTGTCAAACAGCAGCCCCTGCTCTTAGGAGCGCTGTAGCAATCTCCAGCTCACCAGCCTGTCATGTAGGTGGAGCCACAGGGAGCATTCATTAGATATACTAAAGGATGTAGTAGGGGGTTTTAGCTACCCTGTTTCATTCCTATAGCCATTGCTGGGTTTGCTTTTTTTTTGTCCTATCAGGACACTTTTATTTAAGTGAGATTAGGAAATGCCACAGATCAGTTTGGCTGACAGAAGAATGGGAAGAGTCTGCGAAAGACCTGGCTAGACAGGAAATTAATTTGCTTATTTTGTGCTTTTTTTTTCCTAAAATAGCTCCAGGAGATGCATTAGCTCTTCTGTTTTACAATAATCAGCTTGGTCATAGTTTAGTGACTGAAGAGTGATTCAACTCTTTCAAGAAACAAGTAATTCAAAAGCAAGAATCTGACCAGTTGGACTGGAAAACAAATAACTCTTCTCTGCAGTATATTTACGCATGTTCATAAGAAAAAAAACCCCTTCCACCTCCCAAAAAATCCTCCAAATGCATTTCAGACTTTTCAGGAAATATTTGAAAGCTATGATGATTCTCTAACCCTTTCTAGCAATTTTTCACACTTTTCACCATTCACCTCTTGGACACAGTTGGCCCTTCTCTCTAATATCTTTTTTTTTTTCCCCAAGCCCAAATGGCAGCTTAGCATTAATGTTTTTGGAGCCAAAAGAGCGGTAATGATTCCTGATGCCAAAATGGCAGAGAGGCCAGCACACCAGGTCCAAAACCCTGGAGAGATGGAGGAGAAAGCCTCTGGCGCCAGGCATGGTGGGAACTGTCCTTCTGAGGCAGTATTGGGTGATGGACACAGGGACACTTCTTGCACACAAGAAGCCAGGCCTACTTCATCAGAGGGGTGTCAAGAACACATGAATGAGATCATCTGTCAGTCTGACAGTCTTCCCCTTGCACATTTTCTGTCTTGCAGGGGTTTCTTTTTTCTCTCTTGGCTTGTGTCTGTTTCTGTAGGTGTGTGAGATGAGCATACTGGGTTGAGTGACCGTGAAGCTGGCATTATGGACAAACTTGCTCTTTCCTAAATAATTCCAACATATTTTTTAGAGTGTTTGTGTTCATTCATTTCCTAGTTATTCTGCAAACTTTATAGGCTAGGGCTGATTGTGTTTGTGTTTTCAGTGACCTTCACTGCTGGTAGAATTTCCTTCTCAGAAACTCAAACCAATGACTGTTAAAGGCAATTCTGATCTGCTGGTCATAACTGAGCCTCTGCCAGTCAGCTTTCTAGAAAAACAGCAATGAAAGAAACATCTCATGAGGATCTCATGAGTTTAGAGTACTGTTGCAGCTGCAGTAGCAAGCAGATGGCAGTGAGCAATTGAGAAGTTTAGTTTTCATTTTATGCAAGGGTTTCTTAGCCTGAGGAAGTGTGGGGCCACATTTAATGCCCCAAGAGGACTCTTCTAGCTGTAGCTTGCTAATGGAAGGAGCTGCTCATTCAACCAAGCTCAGAGAATAGTGTCCTCCTGTCCCCTACAAAATGGTCATCTTTTAGTCCCCTCTGTCAGTAATGGCAGAGGTGGAAAGGCTCGACTAACTTCCTAAGGGCAAAGTAAGGCCAAAAGGCACAATTAATATACCCACACGTGTAAGTTGGTCTTAGTTCAAGAAAAAGAATTAATAAAATGCTGAACTTCCGACAACATTGCCGTGCTTTTCTGAGTTTTATGGAAACTCTTGTCTGAATCTGGCAAAAGAAAGTGTATCATTTGTGGCATGATCATTTCTCATCTCAGTTCTCCTTGTGGTTTTAGTAACATAAAACAAATGAGTGTGATCACAGCAGTGTTTTTTCACAGACTCCTGGTATCACACAATAATGCTTTTGAGTTTCAGAAAACTTCTTTCTTTTCACACATCTGAAAGACCTACAGATTTAGCCATCAGGACTTGGCCAACTCCACAACATCCTTTTCACTTGTCTGTCTCTGCTCTCTGTGTTTGTCAGTCTAAAGAGAGGTATTAAATCGTGGTGTTGTCTGAAAATCTTTTCCTGTGGTGAAAAAGAAATGGTTTTTTGGGTAGAACAGCAAAGTTTTAGCAATTTTACAAGTGTCTGGGGTTTATTTCAAACAGTCTTTTAATACTCAAGTCTGTTAGACATGGTGAGAGGTATGAAAGAGGAGTGCTAGCTGTATGTGACACAGGTCAACAGGGAAGCAATTTAATGGGTTTGATCCATATATTGTGTTACAAAGTGCCATATCAGGATCACACACCTAATCTGAATAGATGCACACTTGAAAATAATTTCTAACGCTGCATAATTTGTAAGAATTGTTATTTTACCTGTATAATTGCATGTTGTGTGCATGGGAAAAAACCTGAAAAATGCCAAAACAACAAAGTATACAAGATTCTCAGACAATGTAAATTGGAAGAGATGTTCTGGAAACTATGTGAATTTTGACCTTATATCTCTAAGGTCGGAGGTAGAAAGGTGAGCTTGAATATTAGACTGTTACATGCTCAGAACATCTCTGCTTTTGGTATTGCTAGAAACATATTTTTCACTTAGAGTGTGTAGGATAATTCAAAATATCCTCTTTGTAAATCGGTTGAAGAACAAACTATAGTATCCTTATTAATCTTTGCTTTATTTTATTGTTGTTCCAGGTTAGGTTTCCCCATGATGATCGTGTCCTGCACCATTGGGATGTGCTATCTTCTTGTTGCTCATGTTGTAGTAGGTTGGAACTCATAGTAGTTTATACTTTTATGACTCAGATAAGCTTTCTCTTCTGTTTAGCTTATATCAGAATGCTAAGAACACATATGAAAGGAAAAGGATGTGTAAAACCCCAACATATGGCATCAATCAAAATGATTGTTGGCATAAACATCAGACATAGTCATTCTCAACATTTTGTTTTATGAACAATATGCAGAATTAGACAAGGAAAATTAAAAGAATCCATATATTTCATTATGAATGCAATTACTGTGCAGATAAAAAGGAACCATCTCAAGGGAATATGCTGTGCCTGAAAGTTTGTATTGACACAATCTGAGTATAGTCACAGATGAAAAACTCATTCACGATAGCAGATGTTCAGTAATTTCTTTCTAGGGCTTCATTTTTCTTTGTCAATATATTTAGCTATTTGTATGAAAGCAATTAATATTCAAGTTGTAATAATTGAAAGTAAGCAGAATATCTGTACACTTTGAAGGATATATCATTATCTACATTAAAAATAAACACATGTCCTGAAAATGTGCTGTGTAAGGAATGATTATTTTGGAAGCAGGATTGTATTACCCAGAGACTGTGTTTTTCATTTTAAAGCTCCTAAACAGTGTTAGGCTACCCCTATTTTTTTTTTCTTAAAATAAACTTTTTCTTAAAATAAACTAATGCGACTATGCCACTCTTCTTAAAAAAGGACAAACATAAATACTGATAAAGCATCAGACATCTTCCATTTAATCATTAATTCACTTTTGTGAAGGAGTACTCTAAATATTTTAATAGGTTGATACACTATATGGAAGAATGAGCTCATACTGTGGCTTCAATTTCCTATCTCTGGTGTTAATGTTTTAAACCACATAGATTGTTTTGTATAATTGGCTGCCACAAAAGGTCAAAATTGTCATTATGAGTATTAAGTCCTGTGAGGTACTCGAGAGCTCAATTCCCATCTTCCAAAACCTTGGCGGGTTTGGCCTGAATGAATGGCGGATGTGTTTTATCTTGGGTCAGAAAAATTGGCAACCTGGTGAGTGCAACCCAAGTGGATGAGGCTGAATTACAGGAAGCCAGTAGAAATGATCAAATGTGGCTTTTCCTTCTGCTTAGTCCTTGAGATAACCAGGTAAGTGAGAAAGAAGCAGTATTTCCCCCACCAAAGTGAGATGTGAGATTAATTATACATCCTGTTTTACCCATATATAGGTTGTATCCCTCACCAGGGTTTGTTTTAAAGGTGAAATGTTAAGAGGCCAATGGAAGTGAGGCACAGCACCCACTCTAAGCAAGGGCTGCCCCTCCTAGTAGGTTCAGTGATAGCAGAGAAAGGGTGTGGAGCCAGAGGGGAAGAGCTGTCTCCACTGATGCCAGACCTCTCACCAAGATATCCATCCCTACCCATGCTCAGCCCCCTGGATCAGTGAAGTCTCCTGTGATGGGGCTGAACTTTGCAGCACTGCTGAGAAACCTCGAGGTTGCGCTAACAGTGACCATCTAAAGAACAGATTTTCTCCCAGCACCAGCATAACTTCTGTTTCCTTTTATAGAGATAAAAGAACAAAACAAAACAATCCCACAAAACCAATCAAACAAAAAAAAGCCCTGCCAAACCCCTGTGATGAGTCTGGATCGAAACAAAACAAGACAAAATGAAACAAAACAAAACAAAGAATAAATGATGACCCTGAAAGTCACTCCTTCAGACAGTTTTTCTGCAATTGAATTTGGCCTGTCTCACCCTCAATGTCAAGAGCAGTTTACTATGTAATAACTGGACTTCTGCTTCAACATTTATTTTAATCAGCTTAACACTGATCTCTGGTTAAAAATAGTCACAGGGCATTTTATAACCCTCAACTTTTATCACAATGGGGCAATATTAGTGCAGTCATTGATTGCACAAGAACTGTTGTATTAAGCCCTAGAAAATGCAAAATCAGCTTCTGCTAAAACATGACATTTTAAGGGCCTTTTTTTCTTTTCTGTTCCATTAAAACATCGTTTGCATGTAGGAGTGTAAAAATTAGATGATGTTCACACAAAACAGTGTGCTAATTATTTTTAATTATGCTTTTTAAGGAATAAAAAAATTAAATAAAACCATATCCTGCTTCTGAACCCTTGAAACTTTCCTGCAAATTCTGACCAAACTGTGCTAATAATGCGATCACAGTAGCTGGCACATAAAATGCATGTTTGCATTTACAGTTTGCTGGAAGGAGGAAAACAGAAAGGCAGCAAATGATATCCACTTATTCATGTCAGCAAATACTTCTGAACACTTTGGTGCAAGAGAGATCTCACTGGCTTCAGAAGTGCTACGCCAATGAGACTCAGATGGGATTTTCTTTCTGCTATGTTACTTATCCTGTGAAAAGAAGACAAGTAATGCACAGGGAGTACAAAATCATGTTGATAACACCTTTAGGCAACCAAACTTGAGTTTATTCTGCTTCAAGGAATTTTTTTAATGACAAAATATTGTTTTACTGAGGATTTTCTTAACATAAACTGACTTTCCTTCCTTCAACAATCCTTTTTGTTCTTTTGCACAGCCAAGAGCTCAGTAAGGCCTTAAATGAAAAAGCAAATTGTAAAAATAAAATAGAATTGTTTATTTACACAGAGCTTTACGTGAGTGTAGTGAAAATTACCCAGGTGCTTCAGATAATTTCAAGGTAATGAAGTACACTTTTCATTGCCTTCCATTATAGTTATCAATGTAATCTGCACATCAAAAGGGCACAATTACAGTGGCTACAGCCTGGACAAAACTAGTGTGCAGGATTCCATAAAAATGGATTGGATCTGAAGAGTGAATGGAGGTTATTTTTCCAGTGAAATTCTCTCTGAATAACTAAACAAAATATTAGCTAAGTGATGAATAATGTAGAAGTGTATTATCTTTAGTATGCTTGTGGCTGATCTCAGAGGATGGTTTCCTCATTTCCATTGACATCCCATCAGGCTATTTGGTAATGTTTATTTTAAGACATATAGTAAATATAAATATACGATTCTCTGAGGTCTATTTGCCCTTTCTGAGCTGTGTAAAATACAATAAGACAGCAACATATGAATTACAGCACCACCAGGCATTGTAAGCCATGCCAAGTAAAAGAAACCACCTCCAGTAGATAGGCAAGGCAATCACAGAAAGCAAGGGAAGAATCAGGGAAATACTAGAGGCAAATAGCCGAATAGTGAGCTTTGTAGCAGAGAATAACACTGAGAGTGGCCAAGGGCCTGCTCAGCCCAGCATCTGCCCCTGGCAATTTGGCTTAGCAGCCGCCTCTTTCGGAGAGTAAAGCAAACATAAAATTGTGTTCTCTGTGACCCAAAGACTCTTGAATGAGAGACAGCATCTTTATTGCATTACAGCCAATGGATTGTCCTTCCACAAACCTATCCAGCTCCTTGCTGAACCTGTGTGAGTTCAACTGTCTCAAGGAGTCTCACATATAAACTATACACCATGGGAAAATGATACCAGATGTTTGCTTTGTACCTGTCCTTTGCTAATTTATTTTTATGACTCTTCTCTCCCAATTCCTTTCCCAAGTCTTTTGGTTGGGAAGGGGTAACACATAGCCATATTTTTTTCTGAATCATGATTCTAAAGATCTATTTTCAGTCTGGACATCATAGTCTATTTGTTCAGTTGCTATAAGGAAGTGGTCTCATATCTTTGCTCATCCCCTTTCCCACTTTCCAAAGTTTCCCTATGGCCTTTTTGAGTTGAAAATGGGAGAAGTATCAATGCTAGCCAAGACACCACGGCTTTACAAAGCAGCCTTCTTTTTTCTTCTGATTTTCCATTTTATTCCTAATAATTGTTAGGATCACTTCTTGGACTGTATTGACAAGACTGTATTGACAACTAAGGAATGTATTTTTATAGAGGAACATCTTACAATAACAGGCAGCATTTCCTGAGTCATATTTATTAGCTCACATTTTTTAGCATGTCATTTACAGTCAATTTTGTTCCTCTATGTTACTTTACAACTGTCCACAGTGAATATCATAGAACAATTTTTCCCAGTTGTTTGCTTTTGCTAGGGTTTTTTGTAATTCTTTATTATTAATTGTGTTCTTCTGAATAACCCTTAGGCTTCCACATTTAACCTTTTACTTCAAACTCTAGAGCATCTAAAAATATGTTGAACATTGCAGAGCCAACCTGATTCCCTCTAGAGCTTCATGGAAGGGTCATGCCACTACCACTACTATGGTAGTTTTTAAGAGCTGCTGGACTGGATATATTTAATCTCTTTAGTAACTACAGGTCAAATCAAAATGAGTTTGAAAACTGGAAATGTTTTCTTCTGTGGCACAGTGAGTTTAAAAACACCTTGCTAGCAAGATGATACTGAGATATGATTCAAAAAATGTTTCTCAATTTAGAATAATAGAACTAAAATGTAGCATTTAGAAACAGCCAACTGTTTTGAGAAAGGTATTATGATTTATTCTTTGAGGAATAAGCCAAGTGCAGCTATAAAAGGAAACTTGCCTAATTGCATGGATTGTTTCACAGCTACTCATAAAGAAGTATTTTAGAACATGCTAAAGCTGCTGGTGCCATGCCTTCATTAACACTAAGTCTAGTCCTAGAGAGAAATTCTGGTTTTCTTAATAAAAGTTGAAATAAAGTGTGTTATTTCTAAGACACCAAATTTAAAAGGTATATTAAGAAATGAAAATTTCTTGACCATCAAGGAAGAAAAAGGTCTCATCTAAAAAGTCAAATATTATTTACAAAATATTTGCAAAAATTGTCTTGAGACAACTGGCACTGGGAACTTCCTCCAGTGACTCAGCATGATTTTAGATTTAGTATATGGGGACAGGTCCAGGAACAAAAGGCTTCTATTTCCTGCTATGTTGCTGGCTTTCTGTGTAACTTTTTATAGTCAATGGATTTGTTCACATATTTGTTTCCTGAACGTGTCCAAATTTCTGAAGTGCTTACTAAAGATAATTTTTCAGTATGGATGCTTTGGGTTTTGCAAAAGAAATAAATATCATTAAACACATAGCAAAATATGCAGTTATATGCAAACACAATCTATTGGTTTAGATACTAATAAAAATGTGGAAACACCAGTGTAACAGCTATCAGATGGATATTCCCTACATTTACCCACATCACAGAATTCATAGGTTTCAAACAGCAGAAAATCACTGGCACTTGACATAGACAGAAAAGAAAGATACTGAGCATAAGCCTCTATGTTTGTTCTGATGGGATGCCAGGAAAATGATTGGGAACCAAACAGAAAAAAAATAATGAAATAGCTGAAGTGTTAAATTAATATTTCTGAAGTGAATTTATGATAGGAAATGCCAGCAATTCAGAATAAGTTCTAACCAGCTCAGATGAATTCAGCATGTTAAGATCTGAGCAATTTATTAAGGACAACTGAAAATCAACAAATGTGGATGATTTATTGAAAGGAGGATTAAAATCTTTCTCCATAGATGCTCTAAAGGGAGAGGATGAGAGAGAAACCTTTCTTCACACGTTTCTTATTAGGGGGAATATTATAGGATTAGCAACATCCTGGAGCTACTCAAAATAATAAAAAGCAAAAGGAGTTTTGCACTATGTTTAAAGTTGACCACATACTGTTATTTTCTCTTTTCAGGTTGCTGTTGCAACTTTGATAGGCAGCAGTGATTCATTAGCAGTAGTTTCAGTTAGTGCTTTGCCTAATGAATCAGTAATGGGAAAAAAGCCCTCTCATGATGTGGTCTTGGCCATCATTACTATTATCCTGGCTGGAGTAAAAGACTTGCTGTTATTTTTAAGAAAATCAACACATACTGGTTTGTCCGTGGTGTATGACCTGCCTAACTGTACAAGACAATAGGAGTAAGGTTGCTGCAGAGTGCTACAACAAGAGATATAATCCAGCAGGGAGCTGCAGATTCTTCTTTTTTTCCTGCTTCCTTTCATGCCTCCTTCTTTCCTCCTGCATTTATGGCCCACCAGATTTTTTCCTTTCATGCTTATCTGCTATTTTAAACCTTATTCCTTGTTCATTCACACTCTGTCAGATAAAACCTTAACTTATTTGTTTTTCCTGCCCCACTTTTCTCTGGATGGCCTCTGTCTACTTATCCTTGATAAAGTTTATGAGGGAGAGAAACCCCCTCTTACTTACAAACAATTTTAAGGAAAATAAGAAAAAAGGTTATTTCTTAATGTCAGTGATGTGCATAGCCTTCTTTTTTCCTTAATATATGCACTTATGGTACTTTCCACCCTACAACCACTTGCATGTGTTTCAAGCATTGGTCATGAACACCATTTCAGACACTGAATTGAAGTAAAAAATCACAGCAGGTCTGACAGTGCTGGGGCTCATGAACATAAATTGAAAACTTAAGATTCTCCTCTACTTGACTTAGAAGTGTTAATGGTTCAGGATGTCTTGTTTCTCTTTATCTTTCCTGAATTCGCTTTTGAACTCAGAGGGCTACAGATAATAGCCAGTGAATTCATTTATTAAGCTCCCAGAGCACCTAAGAAAAGGAAACCTGTGGAGTACATACATATTTTTTAAAGTGTTATAAATAAGGAGCAATTTACCAGCTAGATAGAAATATATCAAAGTTAGTGCTGCTAGTTTGATTATAACACATAAATTATTCAATTTTCATCTAGATTTTTAGTGGTGGTTAAAGCTATGAGCAATGAAATCTAATTCATACTTTCTCTGCCTTAAAGGTATGTGCATTTCCATAGGCAAAGATCAGTCCATGATCTCAGGAAACACATGACTGTTTATTTTTAAGATCTGATTGGAAAAACAACTTGGGGGATTAATGTGGGCAAAAACTCTGAACACTGGATAAAATGGTTGTTTGTAAATCCACCAGGTCTGGTCCCAAGCAGAGTGACTTGACTGGCAATAATTTATGTCAGGAAATTTTTCTGTCTTGACTTTGTGAAAAATGGGAAGAAATATTAATGTCAGGCTGAAGAAGGATATGAATAATGTATGATGAGTTTTTGTACCATACCAACTGAAGGCAGTGAAGAGTCCAAATGTCATTTTCTTGAGCTCAAAACCTCAGTTAACTACTACCTCTGATGTAAGGTATGCACATGCACTACATGCATGTGACTGCAAGCAAAATCTTGTCAGGATACATTCTGGATAATAAATATTGTCATTATAGGCACAGTCTTCAGTGTTGCCAGTAAATGAGGCCACTTGATAGTTCAAGATATTTGTCAAGAGCAAGATTAAGGAAAGATGAATATTAAACACGTAATCATGCAGTCCTTTCTCTTGCAATAAGATACTTCCTGTATTCTTATTTCTACTGTCAGATTGGAAAAATAAGTAGGTGGTTAGATTTTCTCCAAAGCAGGTTAGAGCTGGAAATTTGTTTCTAGATAAGTATTGCAATTCAATTTAAATAGTCTATATTTACAGAAAATTGATATTTTTTTTTGGCATTTTAATTGCTATAAACATCTTTAGGTAGCAACAAAATCCAGAGAACATCTATTATATATACTGCATATAAACAGACTAGAGATTTAAAAATATTTCTATTTGTAAATATTTACATTTTAGATATAGCATTTGTTGTAAGGGTTTTTGAAACCGTTACAGTAAATTTTCCCTGATATAATTAAATTTTGCATGAATTTTCTGTGGTCCAAATTAGAAAAGATTTTTCTATTTTGTTGCCCATGTAAAATATCTGTCAAACTTGGCATCTCTGCACAGGAAAAAAAAATTAAGAATTAGCCCATCAACAAATTTTTCTATTGATGAGATAGATACATGTAGACAATGTCTATACTTGCTGCATACACAAACATTGAAAGAATGGCTGCATTTATTCTATCTATACACTGTTGTCTGCAGAAGTCCTCCTTGGATTTCAAATGTCTATGATTTTTTTTTTCTGTTTTAATGATTAGTAAAGATATCACAGAAAACTGGGCTTCATACAAAGCTCAGGCAGGTTCATGTGAAACATCTCCTCCCAACCAGCTGTATTAAGCATATGTTCTTCAGAGAAAGCCTTTAATTTGGGAAAGCATTTTTATATAGAAGTGTTTAAATGATATTTTGTTTCCAAAAAGACATCTGTGTTCTTGAATGGTGAAACGCTTAACTACTTTCCTGAACTGGGGCTTATATTGAATATTTAAGGTTATTTATCTTGGTTCTATTACTCTGACCTTCATAACTTGGAGAAAGGGAATGAATTTGTCCCTGGAAAAGTGCTGAACTACTGAAATGCTTGTTTAATTGCCCTGTTGTACAAGCAAATCTGAACCTGGAGGTTTACAAAGTGATGTGGCCCCAAAGGGCAAGCATTTAATAATGCAAACCTATCTGTACTGAGAAGTGAGAAGAACATCCATGTTTATTCATAGAAAAGCCTTCATAAAATCTTCAGAAATATATGGGATTAGTGAGGACAGTGAGGGATCCAAGTTTCAGGGTGTCTGAGAAAGTTAGACTTCCCAAAAAAAGTGCAGCTGAGGATAACAGATTGTCTGATGAAGGCTGTATTCTTATTATGTTAATGGGTTTTGTGCTAAAACAAAATCTGCATTAAAGTCCTCAATTTTGTAAACAGGCTGTCAACAACACTTTTTATGTATTCACATTATGTTTTGGCTTATTATTCTTAGTAAAACTGATGCCAGTTTGCATTACGTTTGATTGTGGAATGCTAAACACATCTTGGCGACAGAATATGAAGGGATTCATACAGTTTTCTCCTCTATAGGACTAAAAAAGTATTTTGTGTACCATAAATACACATTTAGCTTTTCAATGTGTCTAAAAATAGAAGTCTCTTAGTGGCAGGAGGTGAGCGGCACTGAAGACACTGCATCTCATATTACAATTCGGAGAATGATAGAGAAAAAGGCATGGAAAGAGATTTTATGCAGCAGATGAGAGACGAGAGTTTGCACCCTCCATGCCATTAAACAGGGCAGTTAGAGTCAGACCTGCTCTCTTTTCTACATTTCTGGTTATTTGGTGCCTGGCAGCTGGGTGTGAGCTTTTCACTTCTGTTGCCATTATCAACATTATGTCTCAGGGAGGTGAATTAATCAGAGCTGCTTCAAACAGCACAGTAGTGATATTTACTTTTGTATCTGAAGGATGACAAAGCTCAAGGAAAGAAATGAAAGGAGAAAGGATTTCTACAGCCTTGCTCATGAGGCAAACTTACCCCTGAGGATGTAGCCATTGATTCTGACACGAGACATGTCTGCACCTGTATTTCGACGGCTCCTCCTCACAGAAGACCTGCTTTAGGACTGCACAATGAATTCTCTTGGGGTGAAATTGAGCAAGAAGTAGGACTTTGCCATTGGTGGGCTGTTCAAGAGCCAATTCTTACTGGTAGCATGAAAATAACACCTCCCTTATATCACCCTGAGAGTCACAGATCCCAGTGGCTTCTCAGTGCAGCTTCGTTCCACAGCGAGTTCTTCTGTTTTGCTAGAACTTTATGATTAGTCATTGTCTTCAATGACAACTGGAAATATCTGCTTGGGCCAGCCAAGGGGGCCATTGCAGGACCAAAAGCAAAAAACAACGAACACGAAAAAAGCTCCCTGGAGAAGACAGATGCAAGGGAAGCACCAATAAACTCCTGGCTGCACGACTATCTCTGCTTCCTAGAAAGAAATTATTTGCATAATTTTGCCTGCTGGCAGGACCTGTTCTTTGTTGTTGGCATAGTCATAGAGGCTGGTGGGAACGGGATGAGGCTTCATGGCTATAAGCAACTGTCAGCAACAGTGTCTTGTAAGGCAATTTCTCTCCTGCTGCAACTGATATGGAAAGGAAAGGGTAACTAAACCACAACCAAAAAGCCTGCAGGGTATGTTACAGTTGTTTATGCCATTGTAAACACTGTTAGGTGAGGTTTAATACTGATTTTGTGAAAGCATAGGTGTTTGTGCATAGAGTTCTCTTGTCACTCATTAAGTCTTGTGCGTAATTGTCTCTATTTTTGTGCATGCATTTAGGAATGGGTCAATGTAAAAGGTAGGTGAAACCAAGGAGGTGTGAAGGAGAAAGAGAATCCTGTGGTATAAGGATGGTCTGTAGCCTATGCCCATGTCAAGTCTGGAAATTAGTCTAGCAAGTGTAATATGCACAAACGAGTATGAGCTGAATAAATAGTTTTGAGGTAGTACTTTTCTTGCACAGAATTTAGTGCAATCTCTACCTTACTGACATTCTCCTTTGAAGAGATATTATGGCTCCTTTTAACTCTAGTTATAACTCTTCTGATCAAACTAGAATATTTTGCTGTTCAGGGGTTTTAGATGAAAACCTGAAGTGATCCTGTTGAAAATTTTTGCTAACTGCTTTTTTTCTCCCCATGCAGTAAGATATTTTGGTTCCTCTTGTCTATTTCTGAGGAGGAGAAACCCTCCCAAGTCTTCCAGCAGCTTTCTCACATATACAAAATATATAGGTACCTCTTTAATGTCTCCTAAAGAAATGATCCTGTAAGCTAGTAGCTTCAGAAATGTTTTTGTGCTAATGTTAAATGAAACTACACTTGGGAACCTAAAACATGAACAGAAATTGAAATTTAGTTCCTTTTCTAGAAACCAAGAAGCTCTTTTGATGGAATATGCAAACCAATATAGTAACATAAAGGGACTGATGACATATACCTCTACAGACACCTCACAAGAGGGGTCAGGGAAAGTTGACACATAAAGGTCTACTTAGAGGTTATCTTTGTCACTCTTAATGGTAACACTTCTGTGACTCAACATGCAGAAAGATCATCCTGTATTTTCTGCCCAGAGAAACCCTGGCTTGCAAATCTATTGTGCCTGTGTTATAATGCAATGAGATGTAGCTCTGCTTCTGTCCCCATCTCTGAGAAAACAGCTGGTTAGCAAGATGATGGAGGCAAAAAAAAATCTGTCTTTCCACCAGTATCTTTTCTCTAAAAATTAGAGAAGTAATAGTCTCCTTGCTACTGCATTGACATACACTCAGCTCTGTTATTAATGAGCCTAACTCCACTGATTATGCTTTGTTGTGGAAATTTCTGTAATATAGAGACCTCTCTGGCTCTGCTGGACTGGGTTCATTAATACATATTATAGGGAAGTGTACCCCTGTCACCTTTAAGACTGACCACCGAGGATCTTGCTCCAGATTCCTGGCTCAGGATTGATTTCTGTCACGATGAACCTGCTCACACTAGAAATAAAGCCAATGCTATCTATCTACTTGGTATGAAAAAGGATACAATAATTACAGCAGCTCTAACTCTGCTTTGTGCTGGTTTGTTAAATGTGATAAATTGATATAAAAATCCCTTTTAGATGTGACTATACAGTAGAAGAAAACCAATTAATTAGAACTTGGATTAACTGAGCATAAGTGCTTATTGTAGAAGTGGTCCCTGCTGCTATACAGAAAGCCTCAGTCCTCAAGAGTCTGTGACTAAAGGACACCAGACTGAATTACTTAAGTAGTCATGCTGTCAGTAAACATTAATGAAGTTTGTTTTTGCATACTAATAATAGACACTCTGGTCTCTATTGTGTGAATCTTTATTATCCTGTATCTAAGAAAGTAATCCAGCTGCAAAAATATTAGTAGTAGGAAGGAATGAGCATAACAGTTGCTGCTGTCCATCTGTGCATGAATTATCTGGCTTGTCTGATCTACCAAGATGCCCTTGGCACACAAGCACTGGTTCAGTCAGCTGTTATCCATTGTGCCTCAAATGCAGTGTAATTGCAATGCAACTCAAGAGAATGGAGCATTAGTTTGTGCAGAAGTCTTGTTCTCTTTGCTGTGATTCATAACTGCATTTGAAAGATGTTCAAAATATGCAAGTAGCAGGTTACCTCCCCAGAGTCCAGCTCTGACTGGTGGATCCCTGCACAATGTGTGGCTGGGTATTTTTTCCATCTGCTTTGGACCTGAGCTTATGTGCAGTGGAGAGGACTGAAGTTAGAAGCCCAAAGCTTTAAATCTTCCCTCAGGACTGTAACTGTGTGTGTGAGGACAATAGTGCTCTCTGCAAAGGAAAAAAATATCCTTTCATCAGAAAGCAGGCAGTCAAAATCTGTATCCGAGGTGTCTTGGCATGAGAGGATCCATGCAGGGACTGGAAACTTCTGTTTGAAAGCTGAACTTATTGTTTAATTGTAGAAGTGAAACCTTTCTGCAATACAACTTGAGGCTCCATTAAAAAGCTTCTCTGTGGCTACTGCTGCAATTCCTTATCTCCTTCTTTTCCACCTGACTCTTGCTTTGCTTTTGTGGCTATTAGCTGTATTCCCACCCTGCAGATTTTCCATTTCTTTTGTGAATATGGTCTACTGATACCAACACCTTAAGATCTACAATGCTTGTGCAGTAGCAAGGGTTATATAAGCCAGGAAAAGTTAGAAAGAGAAGCACAGATAATCCCACTTTGGTGGTTCTTGCATTCCCTTTGGAAAACTTTGTGTGCAGCGTTTGACATCAGAGTACCAACTTTTTAAAAGTTTTCACTAATTCATTCCAAAGAGGCATTCCTGTATTCACAGTATTAAATTAATAGTGTAGGATGTGTTGCAGCAATATGGTATTTGTGTACAAATATTCAGCAGCTATGATGAAAATTAATTCCAGGATGAGATTAATCTACATATTCATCTTCTTCAGTTGTGTTCAAAATGGAAAGCAAGAACACTTGAGAAGCAAAGTTAGATTAACTAGCAATGTATGAATATTCTGGGCTTGATTAACTGTTTTTAAGACTACTGCTTTTCAACTGAAAAGAATCACCACAGCATTGTTCCTCTTATCTTATACTTTATAACAATGGTTGGTTTTCATGTGTCTCCCTGCAGCCTGGGATTTAAATTTGTATCTTATTCTCTCTTGACAGTATTTGTCTTCCTTGCCTCATTGGTTCCAGATAATTATTTAAACCATTTTTACTTTCAGATTTTTGTAGCCTTGACAGCTTTGCCCACAGGGATATTTTCCTGGTTAACCATATGGTTTCATAACCACCTGTCTGTTCTGTTGAGATCAGGTTCTTTAATAATTCTCCTATATTGACGGTAGGAGGTAACTCATGGCACTACACTTTCAGAGACCACACTTTGGGGTGCTGCCAGTCTTGAGCCCCTTACACTTCAGAAGTGGAGGCATTTTTACTCTCCTGCCCCCATGGTAGAGCACAAATTCTTTTAGGCACCACGACATTGAAGTTTTAGCACCACAGTTTTTATTTAAATTCCGTGTCAGGAAAGAAAGAAAGAAAGAATTTGATTCTTCATGGAAATGTTCCTATTACCTTTAAATGCTGCCATTGCTACTGCAAGAGCTATAGCTCTGATCTCTTCTAATGCCTTAGTGACAAACATAGCACTCAGATATTCTCAGTCTACATTCTAGGGAACATTTAGACTACAAAACAGGTGTCCATCTATTGTCTGCACAAAGGGCAGTTCTAAGGAATTCTAAACAAGTCAAAATAATCTCTCTGGGAATTTTCTAACCAAGTTGGAAAGTGCCTAAGGAGCCTACAGACCTAGCAAGAATCTAGCACATGAAGACAGAGATAACATTTTCAACAAGTTAATTCTCCTCCTACCTCAAACATTTAGAGCATTTAACTTGAAAAAAAAATTAAATCATAACTTTGCTTTCTCTTCCAAAATGATATAGTGTCTTTTTTTCCTGACTGCTTCATACAGTTCCACATAACATTGACCAAAACAGACATTTTAAGCCCACTGATTTGGAGCATAGTTTTGAAGAAATGGCATACATGAACAAAGTGATGAGTACAGGTAGATATTTCCTATGAGATAAATGATTCAGAGTAAATGTGACAATTTAATTCTCTAAGATATTCCAAAGTGCCCTTTTCTCTGTTCCCTTTTTTTCTTTAGATTTGTTTTTTTCAATTTGAGAAAAGGTAACTTTTTTCTTTTTCTAAGTGAGACTTGATCTTGGCAAACTGTGATTGCAGATGCTGGCAGAGAAAGGAGTCATGGACAGTTCTGCAGCCAGAATCAATCACCAACAAAAATTGCAATTTCCACTTGTCCCAGTTGCTGTTCAAGAGCAGAGAAGTCACACCTGTGGGAGACTGCTGCTTGCTCTTTCATCCACCACTGTGCTGAGACAGCCAGTGGGAAAATACTTTAGACATGGTGGTTTTATAAAGGCGGTAGATCCTTTGCTCTGTTAAAAATAATGGAAGTTTTCCCACCATATTTTAAAGTGCACAGATCTGTTTACTCTTCATTTCTGTGGCGGTACTGTCCTGCCTCCCATCCCACCAAGGCTTCTCTTTTAATGAGATAGTTCTAGAATGTCACAGGACTGTCATACTCCTGCCCTCTGCATGTAGAGGGCTCCCTCATACAGTTGCTGGCTCCCTTGGAGATGGGGAAAGCTCCCTGATACCCCCCCTGCCTTACCTTACTCCTAGAGACATCTGTGTGCTCCAGGGGATGCTTTGCGCCCTAAAGGGCTCAGATGAGAGAAGAGACATTTCAAAGTGGGAATATACAAGTGGCCAGACTGGTATTATGACACTCTGCTGGTAAGTAAAAATCTTCTGCAGACATCTTGTCCAAAAATCATGTATGTATACATATATGAATGGATACACGTAAAAAGAATGTACAGATGTATACATATTTATGTGTAAACCCACATATAAAATAGCTTTTAGAACCTTTTCCATATGGAAGCCCTCCCTGCCCCCATGTTATGCCCTGGCTGCTGTTAGCATGGAATTCAGTTGCAGTTTGCATCAAACGGCTGGCTTACACACAGCTGCCGAGTATGTCTCTGTTGTGATGTCCATGCACTTGGACGTGTATGGACAGTGACTGGAAGATGGAGTGAATTAGGATTGCTATTATTTTATTATTTGTGTCCATTCTTGCATTATTTTTTAAAGGCCTGAAGCATATGTTTCACAATCCCATTTACTCCCATTGGCACACAGACATACTCTGTTTCAAATTGACTTTTAAAACAGATGTGTTATCAAAACCATTTTAAAAATAGTTTGTACCTACCCCGGGGAGATCTGGAGTCCTTTGAAGCCTACAGCAATTTACATTCAGAAAAAATGTTCAAGTCAAGCTTTATCAGCTCATACTGTGCACAGTTTGGTGTGCTCAGAGTGGATTGTGAAAAAATAAGAGCTTTGTTGCTTGTAGCAGTGTGAGCAGAGGTCTGATACAGTGTTTAGGATAAAAGAACAGGTCCTTTCTCTTCAACAAAAGGAACAAAATCAGTGTTTTGGACCTTGCATCCTCTGCTTGATTAGAGGTGTTAATTATTTCAGCATAATCACTGTCTGTGTTCACAAAGTGTGGTCCCCCCAGGACTGCTGTGCTACCTCTTATCAGCCACCTTTGAATGGCAGCACTCAGCTCAGCTGTAGCTGTGCTTTGCAGAGCATGTCAGATGGGGTCAATAGATCTTTTCAGCTCCTACTTTATAGCCATGTATCTGCCTGAGTGCTCTTTAGTTATTTATATGCTTTGGGTAACTGGGCATTACAAGAGGAAAAGTCATTTTCCTTCTGCATGTTTTAGTCATACACTGTTCCAACCTTATCTTCAGTGAAGTTTTAGAGAACTCTTTGGGGATAAGAGCAGGAAAGTTTGTGGAGTCATCTGCAAACCCACTTGTAAAGATTTCCACTGCATTTCTGCAGCAATCCTAGATGTGTCTGAAGGATCAAGCGAGGCTTTTGAGCATCTAGGTCCTTGAGCTTCTTATGGGTGCAGCTACTTCTTGACACAGGAAATGTGTGTATTTCCTAAGGGGAGATTCTTCAGCCTTTAGAGTCAACAATGCGGTTCATAAGCTTAATAAAGGGAATAAAAAGGAACAGAGGTGATGGAAAACCAAGACTTTCAAATCTGTATGATATCTTCAAGTGCTGCTAACTTTCTGATGACTCCTATCCTCTTCAAATCTGCAAGATTTCGCTCTCACTGTTTCTTGAGCCAAGCCATTGCAGACATTACCATTCTTCAACATTGTTTTCTGTATTTCCTCACATTGAGTAATTGCTCTTGTACCTTTGTCTCCTTTGTTTATCTTTTCTGTAGAACGTGAGTTATCCTGAGAGAATTCTTTACGTTAGCAGCAAAGTTATGTCCTACAGTGGATATTACAGATTTATTTTGTATCTGAAATTGCCTATCATTCTTTTCATCTCAAAGAACAATCTCTTCTTTGTTGGCAACATCTTCTTTGAACTAAGCTTTCATGAGTTTTCCTGCATCCCTTAAAAGAGAAAAAGTAAATCTAATGCATTTCCTCCTATTCTGTCACCCTGAATTCTTGTACTGCCAGGTCAGAATTCTAAAAGAAATAAATGATTGGAAAACTAAAAAAAAATCTTAAATAGTAAATTTTAAATTAAGAGACCGGTATATAATTTGAATGCAGTGCGATGTACGAGCATTTCCATCAAGCTGAAACAATTCACAATTGGCTGCACACTGGCAGAAATGTTCTCTGATGCTGTCTTGCTGCAGGTCCTATAATTCAGAACCTTTAACAGCTTCAGAAGCAAGCTGGAGCTCTTCAAATGATAGTTTTCAATAATGATAATTGCACATCTGTCATGCAGTTGGGAATACTGCAGAGAAATTCAGTGAAGAAGGGAGACCTGTGGTTTTCAGGAAAAAATCGTTATTGCCTCTAAGGACAGTTGAATTAGAAATAACTGTTCCATGACGTGTCAAGAGAGCAGCTGGAGATCAAGCACAATCTGTGGCTGAAATACTTGAAAAGTGGGCTGGAAAGCAGAAAAATGGCTTTTTCTGCATTTTCCTTTCCATGATGTGAGCTTCCAAAGACTTCTTCCTTTTTTCCCCTCTCTTCTTTTCTGTTTAACATTTGACACTTTAGATCAGGTACCTGAAACAATGAAGCTACCCAAAGACATAGTTAACCAGGTTCCCTTACTCCAGTTACCACATGTACTAGCAAAAACTCTTATTCCGGTTGGGGTCATCATTATTTGGGTCTTTCAGAGGCCTTATCAACAAACTTAGAGGAAACTGAAACAATTTAGTAAAGCAACAAACAAGAGGCAATTAAAACCAGAAGCATGTGAGCAATCAGTTACCTTTAGCATGGACATGGGCAGTGTTTTGCAGGTAACAAAGTCCAATCATCTCTGCTACAAAGGAGAAACAGCTGTAAGGGAAGGTCTCCCTGTAGCAGAAAAACATAGCCTCCCTACCTTTTCTACTGATTTAGGAAAATGGGAAAACAGATTTGGAAAGGGAAAAACTTTTTGAACTTCCTGACTCTGGTGGAGGAAATGACGTCCTGTGGCGCATCTGTAGGAACAGATGCCCATCCATTTGCTGCTGAGAGGGCTGAAGACTGGTCTGCTGGGAAACCTGTTTTCTTCCCTTCCTGGCTGCAAAATAACTCCCCAGGAGGCCCATTTATTGCTATTTTGGATTTTCTGCCCGCTCTGTCCCTGTCCCCCAGCTTTCTGAAGCACAGCAAACTTTCTTCCCTTCACTTGTAAATTTTGCTATGTGTTTTCATCACTCTGTGTGGCAGTGTTTTCATATCAGAGAACATCTTACACTGCCTTGCTGTTTCTCTGAGACTTGTCAAGTCTCCTCACTGACTTTTATCCCCTCTTTCTTCATTCCATCTCTGTCTGACTCCAGGCTGTTCTTTCACTTAGAAAAGAAAAGCCAGACACTGTGTGAGACCCAAAGCTTGGAATCTCTCTGATTTGACTGTCATGCCTGTTAGTCAAACTTCAATAACTTCTTTGTTAGAGCATCTTGTGACAGAGGATTTTTGCTTAGCAGAATCAGTTATCCAAGTTCACTGCATTATGTTTATGCTGCTCCATCTCCTCCCAGTAATGCATCTAGACTATTCTTAATTTTATATTCTTCAAACAAAAGAAAAAGAAATAATGCTGCAAAACCCAGAGGCCATGTAAAAATTCCTATTTTTCAGACAGTGTTTGCTGTATTTTTGTCTTTCAAGCCTGCACAAGTTCTTCTGGCAGAGTAGTGATTTAGTGGATTGCAAAGAAGATGAAGAATTTCAAGGTGTTAAAGCAAAATAGTTTAAATCTCGCCTAACTGAAGACAAAGAAAGAAATTTTTTTTTAAAAAACTTGTTTTTCATCAAGTAAGCTAACTTATTTGTTTCCCCAAGCACGTCATATCTTTCTGTGTAAATCACTTTGGAAGTTGGATGTGCTCATTCAGGTTCAGCAATTTCAGTGTCTCCATCATTCTGCTATCAGTGACATCAGCTGATACCAGCAGTTTTAGTGCTGGAAAGCATTTAGGTACAAACTGCATCTGACTGGGGATATGTGGAAGTTTTCATACAGTCTGGTTTCCCTAACTGAAAAATGCTTGAAACAGGAACTAAAACTCTGTCTGAAGAGGCTGATCTTTATCCAAAAGATATAAACAGCAACTTAAATTTCCAATAACCTCCTGAAGAAAGAAGCCTGATTCTGATGCAAATGCTAAGTAACAGATAATTTCTTGCTGAACAGGGTTTCAACACAAGAAAATTATAAGAAATAAACCCCCAAATTATTCAAAAGATTAGTTGCAAATTTATACAGCTGCATTTATTTCTGTGTAGATTATGATCCCGAAATTTCAAAATTGCTGAAAAAAGGTAGGGACAAATTCATGCTGGAAATATATATGTGGTATCTCTCAGATTTCTGGGAGATGGCATGCATGGATGCAGATGAAACAACAGATTATGTCATACTAACACATGGTTAAAAGCAAAGCCAAACTCAGTGAAACATTTGGAAGTGTTATGAAGCCTATCAATCAGTCAAAGAATTTTTCAAATGATAAGGTGTACATTAGGATTTGAAGTAAATACATTCTGATACCCTGTTGGGCTATCATTCCCCCAAGCTACCAGCATATTATCTCTGTGAAACTAAAACTCCAAAGCTGGTATTTTTCCAGCTGTTGTTCAGCTCCATGGACAAACAGGACTCTCCTTATCACACATTTCAAGGATAGACATCCTGCAAATACAGTGAATTTTTTTTTTGGCTTACTGGCTCAGTGACTCAACAAAAAGGAAGAGCAGGCACAATCTAAGTGAGAGCTTGTCATGGTTTAACCCCAGCTGGCAACCAAGCCTCACTCAGCTGCTCACTTGCTCTCCCATCAGTGGGATTGGGGAAAGAATGGAAAAGGCAAGAGCCAGAAAACTTGTGGGTTTAGATAAAGACAGTTTAACAGGGAACCTGCACATTTAAGCAATGCAAAACAAGGAATTGATTCACTGCTTCCCATGGGCAGGTAGGTGTTCAGCCGTCTCCAGGAGAGCAGGGCTCCATCACACAAAAAGGTTACTTGAGAAGACAAATGCCATCACTCCAAACATCCCTCTCTTCCTCCTCTCTACCCCTCTCTGTATAGTGAGCATGATGTCACATGGTCTGGAATATCCCTTTGGTCAGCTGGGGTACCTGTCCTGGCTGTGTCTCCTCCCAACCTCCCAGGCATCCCCAGCTTCCTCACCAATGTGGAAGTACGGAGAGCAGAAAAGGCTTTGGCTTTGTGGAAGATGTCGCTATATTAATCAAACCTGTGTTCAGCACAAATCCAAAGGACAGCCCTATACTAGTCTCTGTGAAGAAAATTAACTCTACCCCAGCCAAAACTGGTGCACAACTTCACTTTATATATGAAGTTTGGACTGAATATTTACAACACAAAGAAATACGTGATGAGCTTACCTGAGCTTACCTTTTGCATGCTTTTCTGATTGAAGCTTCTTTAAGTTGCACACTGACATTTGTAGTCTTTCTCAGCTGTAAGAAATGTAATTTCCTTGCCTTCATTAAGAAGATTTATGGAGTTACTTATTGGGACTCTTTCTTCCTACTAGTCTTTCCCATTCCTTGGCCTGTTACCTACTGTATGACATCGTACAGTGTGGTATTTCATAACAAAATTATTCCATGTTAGTAAAATGTTTTAAAAGCATTTTAAAGAATTGTCTTCATTTATATTCAAAACAACAAAAAACCTAGTGATTAAGAATATGAAACAAAGACGTAATAAATGTAATTAGATAAGATCTGCATTTTGCCTGAATCAAAATAATAATAAAGAAATATTTTGCATCATAATGAGTCTTAGGCCTTTGGGCAAATATCTGTGATTAATACTATGCATAGGTTTTATTCCTCTTTGTTTTCTCTGCCTCACAGCAAAATTTGCAGCTGCAGGGGAGCTACCTAATCACTGCCTCAATTTCTGCTTCTGTAAAATAGGGGTTATATTACCATACATAATCCATTTTCATACAGATTAATGATGAGTCCTGTGCAAGTTTTCTTTTTCTTTTGCTGGCTCTTGAATAGAGAATGTGGGTTTTTTCTCAGCACTGCCCAGTCCACTACTAAACCATCTCCCCAGGTGCCACAGTTACATGTTTTTTACATATCTTCAGAACTCAAGCACTTTCCTGGGGAGCTTGTTCCGATGCCTAACCACCCTTGCAGTGAATAAATTTTTCCAAATATCCAATCTAAACCTCTCCTGGATCAATCTGGGGCCTGTCCTGTCTCTTGTTACTTGGGAGAAAAGCCTGATACTTTTGGTTCCCTCTTCCCACCCCTCACTACAGCCTACTTTCAGGTGGTTCTAAAGAGGGATAAAGTCACTCCTGGGCCTCCTTTTCTCCAGGCTGAATAACCTCAGCTCCCTCAACCATTTCTCACAGGACCTGTGCTCCATCCCCTCCACCAGCTCTGTCATCCTTCTCTGGACTTGGTCCAGCACCTCAAGGTCCTTCCTGGAGTGAGGGGTCCAGAACTGGACATGGGATTCAACGAGTGAATACTAGAGCAGCAAGAATGACACCAAGTCTGCAGACAGCCCTGGCAAGTGCCCCTAAGGTTCTATGTATCTTTTGTGTAAAGACTGACTGTCCTTCTGCAATGTTACAATTAATTTCCTTTTAATGGTATTGTATTTAATTTTCACATGAGAACCTTAAACATTTTGTCTGGACCTAGTAATACAATGGGTTCCTTGGCTAGCTAAAATTAAGTTTTAGAATTAGTCTATTTTTTTTCTGTTTAATAATAAAAGGAGAATGAGCTCAACTTTTGTGCCTGTATGAAGTGGTACCAAAATGTTAGGAGAAAAACAATGCACTGGATTTGCATCCAAAAACGGAGTGAAAGGGTGAGGCTACAACAGCTCCATGCCCCACGTTCAACCAGCAGTGAAGCTGAAGATGCATTCCCAATTAACACTGTTAGACACAGCACATATATGCACATTTATACATTTTATACACATTGGCCAGACAAATCACAGACAGGCATATAGAACACTCACATGCCAACAGACAATTTTTCGCTGGTATATCAGCAAGAGTGTTGTAGAGAGATAATATAATTAATTTTGAAAGTAAATTATTATTCAGAAATTACAGCAGACTCCAAGGACAAGCAATTCAAAAAACTATGACAGCATCCTTACAATGAGATTTAAAACGTAACAGTTTATTTCAGCTGGAAATAAAGAGTGCTGAGGAACAAAAAATGTAGCTGTTTTCATAAATTATAGAACACCTAATCCTAAATCCAAATTCTCTCACCCTTCCACTTTGGTATTCTGTAGTAATGGTCCTCAGTGGAACTATATCATCAGTATTTATGCTTTACATACAGAAACAGCATTTCAAGGTAGAACACAGAGACTGAAAAGCAGAGCATGTTCAAAGCTCAGTGAATACTAAACAACTCTTTCGACTCAAGCTATTGTTCATGTTTCTACAAAAACTCAGGAAGACTTTTTTCTAGTGGCAAGTGGTGCTTAATGGTGATGGCTTGAAGACATAGAATGTAGATGCTCTTTGCTAATATCTTTCTTTCCAGCAAACCCATGTTTCATAGGAAATGCTTGTGACAAATGCTGTCTCTTTGTTTTATTTGGAAAATGAATAACACACTAAAAATAAAGTTTAAAACCACATGGGTCTGTAAGCAGCAGATCAGGGAAATCTATCAATGCAATAAACTCCCTGTGTTCTAAAACTTTTGACCACAACCTGAAAATGTGGAAGTTGTTGTTGTTGTTGTTTTACACTTCAAGTGTGCTATAAGTAATAGACATATAGATAACAGTTTTTATAGATGTAGATATATAGATAGCAACAAATACACATAGCAATTTTTATGAGCCAAAACTCTAAGGGGTAAGAAATGTCATACCTTTTTTATCTTTTTTTTCTTTCTAGGTGTATATTTTGTCTCTTTCCTCAATGATCGAAGAAGATTAGATGCATGAAGCTGTCACAATACATCTACTAGATGCAAGAAATCAAGCATTTAACAATTAGGATATCTACTGAAATGCCAGTATAGCAACAGAGGTGATATTTTCTATCTCAATTTGCCATTTGAAAGGTGGCTCTTACTGTGATGTTTCTGATTAAAATGTACCAACAAAAAGAAATTGAAATAAAACCTGACAATTTTGTCATGTCTCTATCAAGAGCAGCAGTATGTCTTTTGACTTTTCTGATGTGGTAAAATATGATACTAGATTCACTCTTTCCAGTGTCTAAGGATTTCCTTATGAACTGTGTATAAAATTACAAGTCTAGCCTCTACATTTCACCTCTGAAAAGTGGTGATATTCTCACTACTTAAAATATGGTTTTCTTGCATTGTTTCTTTTCTTTAGGTACAATAAGAGGAGTTTAAAAGGCTTGTAGATGCATTTTTTGGTGTTGTGGATTTCAGGACAAACCAAGCTTTTTGATGGTATTGTGTCTATATTCCTTCAGTTCTCAGGAAATTATATTACCTGAAAACAAAAAAGCCCTAAATTTTTTTCTATAACATTCATTATAGGTTGAAGAAAAAGCATGAATGAATCAGGATCTAGTCTAATTTCTTAAAACTCTGAAAATAAAACACTATGTTCATAATTCTGTAAATTCCCCCAGACTGTTGCCAGGAAAAGAAAATGTGCAGTGAAGGTGATCTCATTTGGAAGTGACATAGCAGAGATCAGAGGCACTGAATGGCTTTCATCTCTACCTACAATTCCCTTCCTTTGAGAAACCATACATGTTCAAATAAAAATATAGGCCAAATTAGGTTTGTGGCAGCCAGTCTCCTGCAAATGTACCTCATCTTCAAATATGCATTGGAGAAGAGAGTTTAAATTTATCTGTGAATGCTAATCCTCTCAGGATAACATCAGAATCATCCAAACGTTGTCACAGCCTCTAGGTTGAGTAACAGCATCCAAACCTGAGTACATCTGTCAGTGGCAGATTGCAGCTAACACCATGCAATTGGCACCGTGCAGCCAGAGACTGATTAGAAAGAGCCAAGTGATTTTGCTCCTTCGTTCTTTCCTTTTGTTTGCTACTCAATTAATGTATACATTAAATTAAAAAAAAAAAAAAAGGAAATTTCCTGGTTTGCATTGAAATAACCTTATATTAGGATATATAAATTTTTGCAGGTTTTTGTGTAGGTGTCTGCTGTAATTTTGCAGGAGAGTAGCTAAATGTGTTTAGACATAACTTATTTCAATTCTGCAATAGCTCCGTGCAAGATCCTTCTTTAGTTTATAGATGAAATTTATTACTGGACACATTTTTCAACCTACTGAATTGCCCTTGACAGTTAAAATATTGGATGTTTGCTATTTCAGAAGTCTTCTATTTAGCTAAAGCATTTGGAAGTTATCTACTCTCCTCCTACTTTGAGGCTTCCCAATGTCTAAACAAAGATTTCTCCTACACCTAAATCTTTCCATCAATGATCACTTGCTATTTGGCAGACAACTAAATTCAGGAGAAAAAAAAAAGCATAGTAGATGGGTATAAAAAATATGATGCTGATTAAAAAAATACTTTATAAATAGATGCAATAAAGATACATAACTTTCTCCATTACCAGTAAAAATGAGGGTGTTTGGTCGAAGTAAATATGTACTATAATAAATTTAATGTATTATTTTCCTTATCTGAGAAGCTGCAGGCATCATTCCCTCTCATGGATGAAGAAAGAAGAAAAGTAATTCAATACTGCCACATGTTAGCGCTCTCCTGCATCATTCCTTTGCCCTCAAAAGAAGACAACAAATAGGAGAAGTGTTTCAAATGGAGTTTGTCTCCTACTTCAGAATGAAACCCATGTAGGAGGCTGTATGTAGAACAGATTGCTTTTGCAAGCTAGTTTTTCTTTTAGGGTTTATTTTAATTCTTAACTACTTTCACAGCAGGAAGTGAGTGCACTGGTAATTGACCAGCACCGAACCCACCACATACTTGTATGTCTCCAAAAGGCAGGATTGATTTCAGTGTCAGCTGGATGTGCCTGATTACACTCTGAGCTGCACCCTGAAGACATCCCAACACCGCGCTGGGCAGTGGTGCTGGAAGGGATGGAGCAGAATGGATGAAGGGGACTCTTTTTGGATGATGTGGTTGGCAGTCCAGCCATACTCTGTGCCGTATGTTTCTGTATGACAAAGGAAGCAAACCCCATCTTTCAATCTAGGTCCAAGTTAAGGATCTGCAGTTATTTAGAAAGTAGAAGCACAGAAGATGATAAACTGGGTTTGTAAGAGCAGGAGGGTGTTTGGTTTGCCATTGGTGATGGCCAAGGTGAAAACCGGAGAGAGAAAATGATATTCTGCAAAACAGAAATGTGGCTTGAAAGAGAAAAGTGTTTGAAACTTGCCCCAAAAATAGGGTAACTGCACCTCTCATGCTGTTTGTAGGCCTTGGTCCTGACCTGCAGACTTTATGAGTTGTGCTGTATTTGGCATGGTGGACAAGGGCTCAGAAGGGCAGTGCTTACTGACAAGCGCAGGGTTGCCACTGAGCTGCTTGGCTGGGTAACCTGGAGTCCAGTGGTAAAGCTGTGGAGACACATGCCATCGAGCAGAACAGCAGTAGGGCTCTTGCAAGTCATCCAGGTGTGTTTTCCATAAGCCTCAGGGGTGTCACTGCTCTGAGGGACCTTTGCAGAGCCTTTGACCGAACAGTCATGCCACTCATCCTCAACCTGTGCAACCTTTCAGGACATGTCTGGTGTACAACTCTCGCAGAGCTGTCACAGGGGGCTGCACCCCGACCCAGACTCCATGTCTGGCAGCATTTCCTACTGCTCTCAAAACCATTTGTGTCCCTCCCAGTGAGGTAGGCAGTGCCTTCTTCCTCTCTTGGGTTTCCTTGAGTTCTGTGAGGAGCAACCAACTCCTGACCTTGCTGTGTCCGGAGGTCTCTTGAATGCACAGTGAGTTTTGGCAGGTAAGGAAGAACCCATCCTGTGTGCAATTGGTTCCACCCTTCCTCATAGGGACATTGAGGAGTTTTCACCTCTTCCCACACTGTGACACCAAGAGTCCCTTACCCAAGCACGCGCCTTCCCTGTCCTCACCACAGTCTGCTCCCTCCAGATCAAAAGTGTGCTGTTCTGCAGGTAGGATGCAAAGGCTACGTTTGCTCTGTACGAACAATTAAATAGCACAGTATGTCTGCAGATCAAAGCAGATGTTTGTGAAGACCTGAGAGACGCCTTTCAGGGGAGTTTATTTTGGACTAGCTCTTGCTTTCTTGGTGGACTGTATGCTGTTTATGAGTTGGAGTGCTTATGAGAGCTCCTGGCACTCTTCTAGTTCACTTCAATCCATGGGCAATGGAGTTCATGCACTTTGGTGACACTTCATCAGTGTGAACCAAAGCACAACAGGAAAATCAGCTTCAAAATACTTCTGGTGAAACACCAAGACAGAGTCATTCAGAGAAACCTGGAAGACCTTAGACTGGAAAGTTAATAGATGTGTTTTGCATGTTATATGTGTTCCACAAGCCCTTAAACATCCTTTCTCTAGATACCCCAGGGCCTCTCTTTAGTTTTTTGAAAGAGGAAGGCAGACTATAACAAACCCATTGAATATAGTAAGATATTTCCTCAGGGTGATATCTTCCATTGGCAGTGGGTAGTAAGACCAACTGTGCCAAAAGAATTGAGATAATTCCGAGAAGGACAGAAAAAGGAACAGAAGGGTTTGTTGAATCCTCTTTCACAATAGAATACTAAAAACTAAATAAATATTTAGGTACAGAAAATTGTTTTCCTTCTTAATGTGTACCTCATAATTTTATGAAGGACTGAGTGCAGTTCCTTACAGAAGAATTTCACACTGAATGTTTTGCATGTAAAACATGCCAAGCTTTTCTGGAATCAGCCATTGCTACTATCTTTTCCTTATCAGACCACAATGAAGCTGAGAGAGAACATTAACATCTGAGCTGTACTAGTGTTTAAATTTCTGATTTGGCCACTAAAATGAAACATTTACAAACATTTAAAAACTCTTTCAGAATAAGGCTCTTCACTCACAGCTTGTCACAGTTCACATTGATAAATATTCTTTAGTCTCAGAAGAGAAAGAAAATCTCAGAGGTAATTAAATAAAGGTGGTTGCTGCAAAATGTCAATTTGAATCTCTGCTTGTATGAATATTAATTTTACATAAGTTATAACAAGATGTACTCTGTACTTACCTGATAGATTAGGTGTCTTTGGGGAGGGTTGCTCTGAATTACTGCTCTGATTCGGGTAGAATGAGGGTCTGAATCTGGATGTCTCACATGTCTGACCAGTGCCTTGACTCAGTGAGCTGGATTTGGGGTCTGTTGGGGATGGGAGAGAGAGGACAACTCATTTGCCTGATTTTTGTGGCTGGCGTCACAGTCCTGGCCCTTAAAAGCAAAACAGCAAGAATGGAATGCAGATGTTTATTATTATTTGGCCAAAGCCGCATAATTATCAGACAAAACACATTCCCCACTAATCTCCTGGTTTCATCTGGTAATTACTCAAGTGAAAATGCAAAACAAATTCCCAAGATGAGTCCTACACCACTGCTGTAAAGAGCAAAAGACAAGTTTCCATCCACTATTTCACTCACAGATACATCTCTAGGAAATAAGTGATGAGCAGAAAGTCTTCAAATGTCAGAGACGTGCTGACCTTATGAAGCTCTGTGTCTAAAGAAAATGAGGTGGTTGCACAGAGCAATTAATTCCTCATATAATTGGGGAAAAAAAAAACATGTCTGTGACAATCAGAGTGATTCAGCAGCAGCAAAGGTCTTGCAGTGTGTGCTGCACTGGGCTTTCCTAAACAGGCACTTAATATTAGTGCAAAACCATGTCTGGGGACGTTGCTGGATTTTGCCTGACAGCACAGATCAGGTAGTATAAGGGTTTCATATAATAATTGCTCACCTTTTTTTTTTTGTTTCAGCCATACTGCATAAAAAAACTCCCTTCTCTTTTGCTGTGATGCATACAGCAGCTCACATATTGCCACAGCCCCCTTGAAAATATTGGTTGAGATACTTTTAGCTTTAGATAAAATTACTTTTTATTTCACGTGCTTTGAACTGAAGCTATATGAGAAAATGGAGGACTGACCATAGTTTTAAAAGTTCAGTTAATGAGCAAAATTAAGCTTACAACAGGGAGCATTCTGGTTTCCGTACAACGGACAGCATGTTTGCAGGTTTTTCATTTTATTTGGGTGGGGCTTTTTTGTTTTTGGAGTTTTTTGGCTTTTGTTTTGTTTTGTTTTGTTTTTTGGTTTTTTTTTTGTTTTTTTGAAGGCTTTGCTTTAAACTCATCCAGGGGTGTCTGGTCAGTTGTTAATGCTGTTACTTGAATGTCAGTAAATGAAAACAAAATGTCCCTGTGTTCAGTGCAGCTCACAGTTGGGATGCTGTGTTTCAGAAAAGGGAAGGACACATGATATCAGGATGTGGGAAACAAAGCATTACTCATTATGTGTCACAAATAAAAGAACTGGCAAACCAACAGACTGGGTGACTTGCTGGAGCTCACATAGGATCAGCAGGGAGAGCTGAACTCTTCCAATGACATTCTCATCACCTATCCACAAGTTCATCCCTTTCCAAAGAGAAAATTCAGAGGAACTCGCCAGCCAGGAATCTAATTTTCAACTCTGACTCACTCATTTTTCTGCTAATGATTATCTGCTCTCCAAGTGCCTGGCATGAACTTGCACAGTAAAAGAGATAAAGATAGGAGTGACTTCTAGTCCTCCTGCTACTAAAGTCCTCTAGCAGCTCAGGGGAATCACCTCTCTTACATTTCGGGAGGAGAGGGGGCTGTTTCCAGGGGCTTTGGTGGTAAGCCCGGCCCAGCCTTGCTGACAGGGAGCAGTGGCTGAGGCAGTGCCAAACCAGCCTGGGCTGTCCTTTCTTTCCAAGCTTCCTGACTAGGTATGAGAGCACTACCTTGAGTTTTGGGTATTATCTTATTAGCCTTTCTCTTCCTCCTTAGTTCAATATATCGTACCTAATAATTTTTAGCTGACATTTTTTGATCTCTCTTATGATGTCCTGAACTTGTGCTGTCAAAATCTTTTGGAGTCTGTTCAGAACACATAGATCTCTACTTATTTTATCTCTCAGTATCCCATGACACATACTGCTGACAAATATTGAAAAATGTTCAGAGCATCTGGAATCTAAATTCCTTCCTGCATAGTGTAAACTTTGCCATGCTGTTACTTTGCAGATTGGCACTGAGTGTTCACACAAGATGAAGAATTGGTTAAACATAAAAGCCCCAGACAGAGAAACTAATTAGGCAGCTAATTAGTCTTACACTACCTAGCTCAATACTCTCCACCTCCTTGCACATGTGTGGCTGCATCTGGGGGAAGTCCTTCTGTCAATGCTATCACAGAGAGGCTAAAAGTCATCTAAGGCTTTACTCGGTGTGACGTGGTAAGGGGCTAATTAATTTTTCTTGTGCTTAAGCAAGAACCCCATACCCTGCTATACTTAATGGCAAAGGAAGAAGTCCTAGGAGAACAGACTTGGTCTCTGTTCAAAAGGATTATCTGAGCAATGGGATAATCCTCATCATGTCAGATTGAACAAGGCTTTAGGTCTGGATTATGTTTGCAATGCAATGCAATGCAAAGCGATGATACCAGATCAGCGAATCTGGCTCATTTTGAGTGGTGAATGACAATGCTGCATGTTGCCACAGAGCATCTGTCATTTAACATATGTATACATACAAAGAGAAGGTTTTTTTGGTTTTATTCTTGCTCATTATGTAGAATTACAAGAAAAGCTTGGCTGTGGTACAGTAGCTCTCTTGATCCATAGATGGCAGCAAGAAAAATAAGGCGTTAATTCATGAAAAAAAATGCAGGTAAGCAAACAAGCTTCCAGATAAAAACTCTGTTCATCATAGATATAATTTTAGAGGAAGATTTGACCGTGCTATGCTAGACTTCTTTTCCTAGAATATAAATATTTTATTCGGAAATTTGACTGGAAAAATTACAGACATTTCATTCTGGTGACTGCGAAACTATTTAAGAGATGTCCAAGACTTAAAAAAGATAATACATATTTATTTATTTATTTAGTGTTTTAAATTATGCTTAGACACATTTCCCCCTTCCCTCAAGTTACACAAGTTATTGCAAACCAATCAGAATAATTTACTTCATTGTAAATCAAAATAGTGGGTTTGATATTTCTTGTTACTTATTGTAATTGCATGGGGAAATTATTTACTGCCCTTATATTTAGATTTATTTTTTTAATACCTCCTTCTGTTTGGTATCAGGCTATGGCTTGAGGTCACCTAAAATGCTGCCAGCTAAACATATTCAACCCACCTATGAGATCTCATTTTTCAAATGCAAACCCAAATAATCTACAGATATTCCGAGTTTCCTTTTTATATTGTTCTGTTGGATCTGTTGAGGTTAAATTAAGCAATTCCTTTCTGAGTGATTTAAAAAAAAAATCAAAAAGTACTAATGTGTCAAAGCTTGATGCATGATGTCAGACACATATTTGCCAAGAATGACATTATGCCAGCTGATCTGAACTACAGAAAGGCTTAGACAGGCTTCCTGATCTCCCTTCTGTGGCTCTCTGACCCCCAGTGAGGCTAATTTCTGTTTATGCCACTCTGCTCTCTGCACCTTTAGGTTCTGCAGGACACAGCCTCCCTGAAAATGCCTTTGGCTCCGGCCCTAGGGTCCCAGAGGCAGGATGTTGTATGCTCTAGGGTTGTGCTGGTCACTGACATTGCTCATGTCCACACCTGGCCTGGAGCATTTTTAAGGACTGCAAGTAACCAGGTTGGGTGTCTCATTTAACCTGCTCGGGATTTATCTTCTGTCACAAAATGTGCTCAGTAGGATTCACAAAGTTTGTAGCACATGGCTGACCCAGTGTGGCTGGGCTGAGAAGGCTTTGCCTGCACAGTGCTTTCTCACAGCACAGACAGCTGCAATAGCTCAGCTACCTGAGTCCTCACAGCCAAGTGTAAGGTGCTATATATGCTGAAAATGATGCCTGCAAGAAAGGTTTCCAGATTTAAAATGCTCCATTTTTTTTTCAGCTTTTGTAAACTCAAGCACATAAAAGTGAAACAATACTTTGACCTGTAGATGAAGAGACAAACAGAATGGTGGTGGTTTGAAAATCATGGTAACATTCAGTGTCCATAACATTTAGTGTTCAACTAGCTTGTGGGAAAGCACCATTCCTTTCTCAAGTGCTTTACAATATCCTGTAGTTTCCTTGAAACTTAAAACTGCCAAATAAATTTAAAGCAGGCTTTTATGTAGTAGCCTGCAAAGTGAACATTGACTTCAGACTCATTTCTGGGACATCTTCACAGAAGGAAAAGTCATTGGCTGAGAATTGTCCATGTATAATAATGAATAGTACGTGTCTGACATATAGCTAAGCTAAAATTCAAACAACACGATACAGGGAAAAACAGGAAAAAAGACTAACTGTCATGCCAGAGCAATCATCTTCTGTGAGAAATCTGATATCTGAGTTTAGAGGTGCAAGGACTTGAGAATAATAGCAGGAGGATGAGGCAGAAAAAATATCACCACATCAGTTTAGGTGAAAGATTGCGCAATGAAAGGCTACAGAGTTGCAAATCTGAGATCTTTAGCATTACAAAGGTTAAGGCACAGCATGACACACCGGAACTTAAGGCATTTGATAAGACAGTCATTATTCCTCAAAGAAAGAAAGGTAAGATCAATAGGAAAATAAATAGACCACTCTGCAGCTTGACAGGATTTTACAAGATCCTCTAATTGCTTAGTTTCCTCCCTTTGTGTCTTTCAGAGAAATAATGACACCTGGCTCTGTAAGTCACTGCTAAGAAGCCAGCTTGACAGCCTCAACTGGGGAGTTTAGATTTCAGCTTAGACCCCCTCCACGGACAAGGTACTACTGCAGAAAAGGAGGGAGTTGTTAGGTGTGTGGCAAATATGCCAACAGCTATGGGTGATGCATATGGAAGTGGTGCCTCTTTGAGGAGATTTGGAACAAGAATAATTCCATGCTTTTTAGGGCTTGTGACCTGATGATGCTATCATGACTATCATCTGCTGAAATGCAGAAGTGTCTCCTTCTACTGAGACCCCCAGCTGTTTGGTCAGCCAAAGCTTTAGCTGTAAATAACCTCAAGTCAGCTCTTGCAAAGCCTCCATCCTCTTGAGCTCTGAGGACGCACCAAAGAAGAGGACTATTGGACTATTTCTGAAGTCAGAGCATCCTCACGTATCCTGTTCAAGTTTTGTGAAAAATATCTCTGAAGAGAAATCCATATCTAGTTGCTTAACATCAACATCTCTAACGGGTATGGAAGCAAAAAATCAGGGAAGTTAAATAAGGTCAAGTAAAAGAGGTAACAGCCAGGACTCTCTTTGCAATGCTGTTTCTTCACAAAGAACAAGCAAATGGCAATGCAACTTCTAACCTGAGGAATCTGGTAGAAGATAGAGAGAGCAGTTTCTCTGGAGGATGGTGTAATGCCCTTGGCACAGACTGTGCCTGTGGTCCTTGGAAGTGTGCAAGATAGATACTGGTGGGTTTTTCAGTATCTGGTAATTGAAACTACATTGCTGCTACTTCTTGCTTCTTTCAAATTCTAAGAGTTCCCCTACTATGAAGGCAGGCAGTTTTACTTAAGAATAATAATTTTAAAACTGCAATCAGCTATGCATAAATTGCCTAAACCCATGCTGGTACTCTTGGCTTCATGGCTCAGTGCTTGAAGTTCATAAAAAGAAGAGTGACATTGCATTGAAAACCCTTGAGAAATGCTGGTCTTGAATTGCCTGTTTGGGAATGACATTAATTACAAAGTAGCCAGGCAGAGAAACCACACAGAAATCTGTCCCTGACAATGGTATGAATGCTCCTAAGGGGTTTGTCATACAACCTACATGTTTTTACACTTAATCAAGTCGATTAATAAAAATGACAGATTAGCAAGTTCTTTCTTCTGCCCCAAAATGCAACCCAAACAGTGCACAGCTGAGAATTGCACTCCTGTGAAGGTGTCTCTTTGGGACACTTGCTCCTCTTGCACGTTTAGCCCTTTAATGAGACCCTGCAATTAAGGTATACACACTTTTAAGGGATAAAACAATTATGTCTTAGCCAACACACACAAAAGTTAGCTGTGCTTATGAAGCCATATGATTTATTATATTTTCCACCCAAATAAAGACACTGAAAGAGTGTTTGCAGACCAGGTAGGCATCAGTCAGGAAGAGGGTTGAACTGCTTTGCTGCATGGCATAGATTTTGCTCCTGAGCTGCTATCTTTCAGCATTGCGCTTGGGTTTTATTGTTTGTTTGTTTGTGTTTTTAGTTTTTGGTTTTTTGCTTTTGTTTGTCTGTTTTTTAACCTTTTGTTTTTTGTTTTATAACCTTCCATGAGAGTGCTTTCCTTCTTGGATCCTAGAGCTACTAGTGATCCTGTCTCAGCATTCTTACCTGTCTGCAACTTTATCTTCCTTATCTTGGCTCTACAGACTTTTTCACAGCTCATTCTTAAACCGAGTAATTAGAAGTCTGAGCCAGAGTTCTGCAATTCAGCCAGGTCGTTATGAGGCTTCACATTCCTGGCAAGCCTGGGACAAGTCACAGAGGGGTGAAGAGAAGGAGAACTACATCACCTTGCCTTTCATATTCTCCACCAGGAAAAAGACAGTGAAGCAAGGAACAGAAACTACAGCAAAGACTTTCCTATATGCTAAAATTTCACTTTAACACAGCTTCTAATGATATTTGAAAGAGCTTCTGAGGTATATCCTGACCACTTTCAAAATAGAATGGTGTTACATATATTACTTTGCACTAGAAATGTGATTCTGAAGTACAAGCTGATTAAAAAGATAAGGAATGATCCCCACGTGTGAATTTGAGCCTGACAGGCCTCTTGGTGCCCTCCTGGCTCAGGCTAGATCTTTATAAAGATTATCATATGAAAGGGGAGATATATTTGACCCTTAGTGTTAGATTTGTCTGTCGGTGCCCCAGGAAAGCTGAGACCCTTGAGCTCGGCCAGTCTGTCAGTGTCCCATTGGGAGCATCCCTCACTGAGCAGTCTTGCTGGGTCAGAGGGTGCTTCAGCTGACTTGTTCACTAGGGAACACACATCAACAGCTTAGGGGACAGCCCTCAGCAGGTCTGCTGCAGCAGGTCTCCTACATTATTTGAGTATGTTGCCTGCGGGTGATGGTCAGCTCCTGTGAAGGACCTACACTAGCAGTTTATGGAATAACTCTCTTTGATTTTAAACATTTTAAATTTAGTTTGAATAGAAAATTGTGACTGGTTAAGGTTCAAGGATTGCCAAAGGATTGACTCCAAAAATGCATTCAAAGCAATACACAGATAAGCCCTAATCCCCAGTTCAGTGTGAATAGAGTATAGCTCTTACCCACCAGGCATGCCTTTGGAGCGGAAGACAGGTTCAGTCCGTCAACTGATCCCAGAATTTATTATGGAGTTTTCTGTGGCTTCTACCCATTCTCTACTTACTTTTATACTAATTCTTTATGTTTAGAGCTTGAGTGACCTTAGTCACACATACCTTTGTTAAGTCAAACCTTTGTTACTGAGTGGTGTAAAATTCTCTTGCTTCATTCTGAAAGATACAGTAAAAAGACATAAGCACATGCACAGTGAGGGGTGTACCTTGGAGGCAGGAAACTCTGGGATGAAGGTGTGAGTTAATGTGACTATGAGATTATATTGAACCAAGTTCATCTGAGGAGGGCATAATTGGCTCAGCAGCAGGACATCTCCTTGTCAATATTTCTGTTACAAAAAGGACAAATGCAGTGAATGAAGAGTACATCAGCACATTTCATAGTTTACACCACTAAACATTATGAAACATAAAAAATGTCAGATATTATAAAAAAACCCACAAGATCAGAATAGTTCATTTTGCTTTTATGTTAATTTTGACTTGTAATTTGCTTAAAAGGTTTGCAGAGAGAAAAATTTATGTTTTCATAAAAATGGTTAGCAAATATGTCAGCTCACTTAGATTGTCTTGTTTGCATGGGCAATGAAGTTTAAGGTTAATCTCATCTAATCTAAATGACATTCACTTTAGACTTTGCCAGAGAGATGCAGTGAGGGATCCCATGCCTGTGGACCAAAGCAGGCACTTACTTCCCAGATTTCTTAAAAGGAACATTATTTCCAGATGCCTTACCCTCACGTTGTATTTTCAGTTCAACTCCAACATCAGAAAGCAATTAACTGTTTTCATCCCTACTTCTGGCTGAGTGCATAGGCAGTGGCAAGCTGCTTGGTTGTCAGAACATTTGGTGTGAAGAGCTGAATTTCCACTTCAGTGCGAGAGATTCATCCCTCTGGCTCCTATTAACATTAATGGGGATCCCTTTGCTAAATCCTCTGCAGTACACTAAAAATCTCTTCCTATTTATGACTCAGGGTCATGTTGTTTTTTCTCCCTGGATTGTGTCCCGAGGGGATTATTTCCATTTTTATGCCCATGCTCTCAGATAAAATAGAAGGAGATGATTTTTACATTTTCAGACAGTGTAATTTGCTTTTCATGAGTCTCTAGAAGCTTTAAGATTATTAATATGTTGCAGTCCTAATTTTCCTCTATGGCTGGACACACCAAGAAACAGTTCTTCTAGCCCCCAAATAACAACAAAAAAAGAAGAAGAACATACATCCTCTTAGATCTCTTCTTTAGTTTTATTGCAAGTTGCTTCAAGACCTGAAGTTGCAATCTGCAGCTGGTCTGAACTGGCACTTTGCAGGAGTACACTGTCATTCTTGTGTGGGTCATGTGCATAGACCTTGCTTTAATGTACTGCTGAGGATGTTGAGGAATTTCAACCCCTGGAAAGCATTCTCAAATTTCATAGTATATAAGTAGTCCTTCTGTGAAAGAACTGTGTGTGTATATGACGTGAGTTACTGAATTGTTTTTGCAGCTGGAGGTTTGTAATAGTAAACAGAGAGCTATTTGGACAAAGCTGGTCACAGCTGTCTCTTCAGGGTGGAACAGAGTTGCGGTAAGTGTTGAAGTGGGAAAGCTGTGAAAACATAAGGAGTATATGCTTTAAAATATGCCTAAAATATTGAGCATGACCACAGAGCAAAGCGAAAATGCGGTACTCAAAGACTACTTTTATAGCAGTAAACAAAATGTGCCTAGGAACAATCATGGGCATTGATTGGTACCAAGGCTACCTCTGCAAAAAACCTGTATTACTCTCCTGGCCTGGTTTCAGTTGGAATAGTTAATTTTCTTCTTGAATAATGTTATATTTTGGATTTAGTATGAGAAAAATGATAATGTGATAACACATTGATGTTTTAACTGTTTCAGAGTAGTACTTCCTTTAAATCAAGGACTTGCCAGTTTCCCATCCTCTGCAGGCAAGTATGTGAGGGGAGGTCACGACAAAGACAGCTGGCCCGAACTGCCCAAGGGGCTCTTCCGTATGGTAGAACATCATGCTCAGTTTAGGAACTCATGGAAGGGGCCTGTTGCTGTCTGGGCATCTGTCAGCTGGTGTTGAGCAACTGTACTGTGCATCATTTGCCTCTCTTGGGCTTTATTCCTCTCTTCCTTTCCTTTTCGATTTAATAATAACAACAACAACAACAATAATAACAATAATAATAATTAATTTTTTTTTCAATTATGAAACTTTTCTCATCTCAACCCATAAGGTTTACTCTTTTTGCCTGGTGCTAGCCGGAGTTAAGCCGTGACATCTCCCAGAGCAGTTTTTCCTGCTTGCAAACTATATGTGTATGGGGAATTGTCCCTCACATGTGCTGACTCCTGAACTCTGCCTGGAAATTATTTGTATCACACTGACTGGTTCGGACCACAACAAACCCAGAGTTCTCCTATGTAACCATAAAAAGGGCTGTGCTGCCTAATCCACTAGTATAAATGCATCTATACTGTTTGCACATTTATGTTTATTAGTTTAAATAACTAGCATAAAAAAAGTAGTGAAGATTCATCAACTCAGGCTTTATCTGAGGTAGGTGCTAAGTTGCTAACTCTTGACTCCAAGAGCTGATTCTGTATGTGACCTTCTAGGAGCACATGCTGACATTGAAACTGTCCCATCCTGTCACTGTTGCTGCTCCTGCTATCTAGATTAAACCTGCCACATTTGTTTTGTGGTGTGCACATGCCATATGTTCCTTAGAATTTAATTTCCATTTGAAAATCATTTGGGTGTTTAGCTGCCTTAAACTTCCTGAGAGTCAGCAGAGTTAAGGTCACAAAACACTTGGCAAACTTGCGCAAATGCTGCTCAGTGCCTGTCACAGGCTGGCAGGGACCCAGTGCTGCAGCTTGCAGCTGGCCCTGGAGGGCTATGCCTGGACCATCCTGCTTCAGGGCAGACTCTTCTTGTGTTGACACCCAGGGCAGCCACAGGATTCCACAGTGCAACAGGCAGATCTCTGTATATGAGCTAGGAGCTCACATGCCTTTTGTCAACCTGCCCTTGCTCACTTTGGTGGAAATCATAGCCCAGTCCTACTTGGAGCAGCTTCAGCCTACCTGCCTCTCACATAGGATGCTCAGGGCTGCAAAGAGCTTCTTAGGTGAACTTTGCAGCCAGTGATAATGTCAGTGTCTTTGATTTGGTGTGCAGGATAGCTAATTTAAGGGTAATTGGGATCTGCTTACATTACTCCACAGGCACAGCATGGTTCTCAACAGAGCCACACATCAAGAGAACAAGCAGGCCTGCAAACTGCTGCCTGTGCTCGTTTGGATACCTACAGAAACACAGGTCATAGCTCCTCTAATATACCAGTTTGTATCTGCAGGTCAGAGAAAAGCCTTGTCCTTTCCTGGCCCAGTCCTCCCACCAGGCACAGCTTCCCCCTTCAGTGCCCATGGAAGGTCCCAGGTAGCTCAGGCATGATGTCAATGTCAGCTGTAGCCTGTATTTCCCTCATTTGATGCTCAAGGCAGTAGATGAAGAGTAGTGCAATCAGAAAAATCTTCACAGGCATTGTGAAAATGTGGCTCACTCACCACTGGCTTATGAACACTACCAGGAATCTCTAGTAATCATAAGTGGCTATGGCTTGGGATTGTGGTTCTTCATGAGAAAAAACCCCACACTAAAACACTTTTAGTTCATTGCACTATGAAAAATCTCAGAGCTTAAATCAGAAGGGAGAGTCCTGTCAGCTGAGTCAAATTCATCTTCACATTAATACTAAATATAATTATCCTGGCTACTGGCTGTTCTACATTTTTAAATAAAGACTGATGTAGCCTGTTCTACAGCAAGCATATATTTTTAAATGGACAAAAAATTATTTAACAATAGGAAGTTTTGTTATATTTTTGCATGAAAATCATAGCCATATGTCTTTACTTGAAGATCAGTCAAAGACTCTTACCTTTCTCCATTCCAAATAAAGGCATGCACTTTGAAGAGGGGAGATCATATATAGGCAATGCTAAACCCCAGTTTAAAAGCTAAAACAGGTGGTAGCAATTATGATACGTATTTTATTGACCGCCATAATTATTTTAGTGATCTTGGAGCCAAATTCTTTGGATGGTGGGAAAGACTGAAGTACAATCCCCTAAAAAATCCCCCAAACCAACTGACAGAGACCTTTCCTTTTTTCACAAGTTTGTGCTGTGTGTCAAGAATCACATTTCTGAGATTCATTGAGTATTTCCCTGCTGGCTATTTAAAGGCACTGGTAATTCTGCAGCTATATTATTCATTTATCATTGTCTTCCAGCATTTCAGAGCAAAATTGTTTAGGTTTCTTTTTCTGCCCACTTTTAAAAGGATTTGATATTAAATTTTTAAAAAACACTAAGGGGAACATACTCATGACGGCCATATCCTGCTAAAGGACATAGAGATGCATCCTCAGGGAATGCTGGGAGCTTCTTTTAATTACCTGCACAACCAGGGTCCAGCTGACTGAACTTTACTCCCTTCTCATTTTTCATTCAGACTGTATTCCTTTGGGACATACTCATTGCACTCCAATGAATTACATTTGTCAATCTCTCGCAAGCTCACTTAACTCATGGGTGGCTGCAGCACCATGGCTGTGTTCAGGGGCCTGCTTGGTGCTGCAGAGGATCCCTGCTGTGGTGTTCATGTCAATTGAGTTGAGCTTGAAGGTAAATTGAGTTGATGAACCTTAGCTAGGTCTAAGTGTCAACAAGGAAACCTAAGAGTTTCAGCCGAGTTTTGAGATCTTATGCATGTAACAAGGTCCTTTGCCCCCTGTATTCTCTGTGTTCCTTACAAAGGTTGTTCTTTGAACAGGTATTTCCCAAATTTCTTGTGCTGTGTTGAAGCAAAGAAAATAGAAGCATAGATACAGGTTAACAGGCAGGTTAGGAAACCTTTGTACTCTAGATTACTTATAATGTATTAATACATCCTTTACTACTTGGATTTTTAAAATTTTCATGTGGTAAAAACAGAAAGTTCATTTTTTCCAGATGTTAGTCTACCACTTATAAGGTATTCCTACCCACTGTTAAGCACTTTTTGCAGGTGAGCACTGGAAGAGATTGCTTAGACCTGAAGACCTTTATGAACATCTGCCATTAACGTCCAGCAAGCCCAGCTGTGGGGGGAAACAGTGATCTCTTGGGGTGCCTCTGTAAGTCAGTCTAACTTTTGTATGAGTTATATTAAAAGTAAAACCTCAAATCCATAAGGAAGATACAGGACTGAATCCAGATTTTTCCTCTTTGGTCTGAAGATCTGTAGAGTACAAACCTGAAAGAGGGATGTAGTTCTTTTACAACTTTTAATTGGACGAAATAAGCTGTGAGAAATTTACCAGAATCAAATACTACCCTTTTGAGTACTGCATACCTAATAAAAATTATGACAGCATAGAGCTGGTTACTTCCTTCCTAGTGGCTCTGTTTGCAGTGACTTTGAGATCTCAGGGACCATGTGAGAGTTTTAAAGTTTGTCATCCTCCCTGCAGAGAAAAGTGCCTACTTCGTTTTCTTCAAATACTGAAGTTCTGACATTAAGACAAGATACAAATCACAATATACAAGACAGATTTTTATGTCCCCTTCCATCTTGCAAGACTAATTTAACTTTTTACAAGACTGACAGAGTACTATCCACATAAGGACAGCAGATTTGACATCTCACAGAAAAGGGACACTTAATTTTTTCTAAGGTATAGTGCAAGGCTGTTCACAGATTGTCAAAGGCATGTCCTTGTATCCATTCCGCTTGCTTCAGCTACTTCTATAATTTTTTAATAGCTAAGATTTACTTGCTTTTCTTCATTAAAATGCTGAACTTAGGGCAAAAAACTCAGAAAAACATTGCCAGTACTCACTGCTTTTGCTTCTAATCTTTTCTCAACATGCTTGGATGAGCTCTGCTTGTTCCTTCTGTCTGTTGTCATTGTTTGTGCTATGTTTTGGTGGACAGCCAGGAGAAAAAAAAAAAAAAAGAAAAAGAGGGAAAACAGGTCACAGCTGTATAAAGGAAATATGTGAAACAATTGTGTATGAAGTACCAGTGAATAACAAGCTAATTAAATTTCCCTGTATGTTTTAACTTCATAGAATAGTATATATTATAACATCTTTTTGGATATATTGTCCCCATCACTGTAGTGGTGATGATCTTACAAATATTTGGAAATAGGAATAATTATGGAGAGATATTTCTGGCAAAGATATGCTTGGTGGAAATTTGGAAAACAATCAATAATTTGGGCTTTATTGCTCATCTCTGACAAGGAAGACCTATGGCATGGGCAGTGACACAATGATATTTCTAGAAGGTCAGGTGTTCCTGAGGGCTGCTAAATGAATTCTGCCTCCACTTTTGAGAGACTTGAAACAGGAGTGTAATTAGCACCTTTGCCTTTTGATTTCTGGCTTGTTACATAAAGTCTCTGGGAACAGAATACTCTGTGTAGGTAAATAATACATATCTCTAGATACCCTTGATGTTCACTCTTGCTCTTTGAAAAAGAAAAAAATGCTACTTAATGAACATGAGGTTGTTTTTATTTATTTTCCAATGCAAGATACAAGGCAGTGGAGACTCTGACTCCTGATATTTTCTGTTAGATCAACAAATCATCCCATCTTGTCCACAGAAAGGGGAAAGTGATAAATTCCTTCCTTCCTTCCTTCCTTCCTTCCTTCCTTCCTTCCTTCCTTCCTTCCTTCCTTCCTTCCTT